>QZGG01000594.1:0-120968 GCA_006409495.1 Sedum album | reverse complement strand
TGTTCAATCTGTTTTCTGTAGAAGGCTTCCTTTCTTGAACTCGGCGGAGGAGACTGACTGCGATCTCTGGATCGGCTGCGGCTCCGACTTCTTGAATATTCTCCTTCCTCACCAATTGCTGTGCTTGTAATTAAATCACCCCTGCGATTTAAAGTTAATTTCTGTATGGTAAAGTAAGAATTAATTGTCGTTACCAAAGTCCATGACTGCTTTAGTATCGTCCAAGAATTCTTCGCCCAGCAGTATTGTCCTGGCCCTCCCATGTCAAGTACCGTGAAGTCCAACTTAATAGCGTATCCGTGGATGCAAATGAATACATCTTTAATCAGTCCCGTGGTTAATTTAATTGTTCCATCGGCCATTAGCTTCTTTCTTACTGGGAGCAACGGAGGCAGCATTCTTTCCATTTCATCGTAAACTGATTTAGGTAATACGTTGTGCGTAGCCCCTGAGTCTACAAGGCAGCCATCTAGTTCCACCAATCCAATTTTGATAGAAAGAATGAAGGGACCATTTCCACGCTTCCTTTGTGGATATCCTTCCTCGTCTATCGGTTCCCATTCGAACTTTTCCTCTTCAGGTTCCTCCTCTAGACCCTCTTCCGGATCTTCTTCAGGATCCTCCTCAGGATCCTCCTCTGGGTCCTCTTCAGGATCTTCATCTGGGTCCTCCTCCTGATCATCATCATTGTTAAGTTCCCTTGCTGTTTTCACATGCATAACAGTTGCAAACGGCTCCTCGAGTGTTATCTCTTGTGGTGGCTCAATCTTGTTGTCATAATAAGCTTTGATTCTGTGTCCATTAACCTTGAACCTTTCCCCACTCTCTGGTTTTTCTAGCTCTATTGCTCCGTGATTAAATATCTTGGTGATGACGAACGGACCAGCCCATCTTGAACGGAGTTTACCCGGCATTAGTTTCAGTCTAGAGCAGAACAGGAGCACCTTCTGACCAATTTCGAAGGAGCGTCTCAAAATGTACTTGTCATGGTACATTTTTGTTCTCGCCTTGTAGTCTGATTGGCTCTCATAAGCCTCTAGGCGTAATTCCTCTAGCTCATTCAGTTGTAACTTTCTCTCCATACCCGCTCCATCCAAATCAAAGTTGCAATTTTTGATTGCCCAATAAGCTATGTGTTCCACTTCAACTGGAAGGTGACAAGCTTTTCCATACACTAGTCGAAACGGTGATGTACCAATCGGTGTCTTATATGCGGTTCTATATGCCCATAATGCTTCGTCCAACTTATTAAACCAGTCTTTTCTTGAAGGCTTAACCATTTTTTCCAGAATCGATTTGATCTCTCGATTAGACACCTCTGCTTGTCCATTAGTTGAGGGTGATATTTGAAACTCGGTGATGAACTCCATATTTCTTGAAATTGACGCAACCGATCTGTTACAAAATGTGTTCCTTGATCGCTTATAACTGCTTTAGGTACTCCATACCTACAAAAATGTTAGTACGCAGAAAATTCACCACGGTTTTTCCATCATCAGTTTTAGTAGCCTTTGCTTCCACCCATTTGGAAACATAGTCTACTGCCACCAAGATGTATTGATAACCGAATGAACTTGGAAATGGACCCATAAAGTCAATGCCCCATATATCAAACACTTCATCAACAATAATAGTCATCTGAGGCATTTCATTTCTAGCACTAATATTTCCTACCCTTGGCATCTATCACACTTTCTGCAATGATCATATGCATCTCTAAATAAATTAGGCCAAAAGAAACCACTATCAAGAATTTTTAGCAGTTCTCCTAGGACCAAAATGTCCACCACAAGCATGCTCATGACAAAAAGATAAAATGATGGAATTTCATTTTCTGGCACACATCTCTAACAATTTGATCCGCACCAATTTTCCACAAATAAGGATCATCCCAAAAAATACCTAGAGTCATGCTGAGTTTCATCTTTTGTGCACTAGAAAAATAAGTAGGAAATACCTCCACCAGGTAGTTAACTAAGTTAGCATACCATGGTGTTTCTGCATGTACGCAAAAGATGTTCATCGGGAAAAGTTTCTCTAATATTCAAGCCATCATTCTCCGTGATTATTCTACTCAAATGATCTGCAACCGAATTTTCAATTCCCTTCTTGTCCTTGATTTCCACGTCAAACTCTTGTAGTAGTAGAATCCACCTTATAAGCCTCGGTTTTGACTCTTTCTTGGACATCAAGTACCTAATTGCTGCATGATCAGAAAAAATGATCACTTTAGCTCCAAGTAAATAAGAACGGAATTTTTCAAGAGCAAAATAATTGCTAGGAGCTCCTCGTGTGCAATAATTCTTTTGTGCAACATCCAATGTCTTTGAGGCATATTGTATCACCACTGGCTTTTTATCTTTCCGTTGTCCAACACGCTCCAGCAAGTCACTTGCATCACACATTAATTCAAATGGTTGTGTCCAGTCCGGTGCTTGCACAATGGGTGCACTCACCAATGCCATCTTTAGTGATTCAAATGCCTCCTTGCATTTGTCGTCGAACTCGAAAGGTACATCTTTTTGTAACAGTTTGGACAACGGCAATGCAATCTTTGAAAAGTCTTTGATGAACCTGTGGTAAAACCCTGCATGTCCTAGAAAAGACTTGATGCCTCGAGGGTAAGTAGGATACGGCAATTTACGAATCAAATCAATTTTTGCTCCATCTACTTGAAGGCCTTTTTCTGAAATTACATGTCCTAGTACCACACCATGAGTGACCATAAAATGACATTTTTCATAGTTCAAAACCAAATTCATTTCGATGCAACGTTTAAGGACTTTTTCTAAACTATGCAAACAATCATCGAATGCATTCCCATAGACAAAGAAGTCAACCATGAACACTTCAACGCAATCATTTAGAAATTTAGAAAATATGCTCATTACTACACGTTGAAATGTACCAGGTGCATTGCATAAACCAAATGACATTCTACGAAATGCAAATGTACCTACAGGACAGTTGAATGTCGTCTTCTCTTGGTCCTCGGGTGCAATTGGAATTTGATTGTAACTTGAATATCTATCAAGAAAATAGAAATGTGATTTACCTGCAAGTCGGTCCAGCATTTGATCGATGAATGGGAGGGGGAAGTGATCCTTGCGAGTTGCTGCGTTTAGCTTTCGTAGTCTATACACATCCTCCATCCGTTTTGAATTCTTTTTGGGACAAGCTCGCCTTTGTCATTTGTTCTACTGCATTCTGTCTTCTTTGGCACCACATGTATGGGACTTACCCATTCACTATCTGAGATCGGGTAGATAACTCCAGCATCCAGTAATTTCTGCACTTCTTTTTGTACACCTCCAACATCAAGGGTTGAGTCGTCTTTGTGGTTGTCTAACTGGTTTTGCATCTTCTTCAAGCAGAATTTTGCATGCATATCGCTGGACTTATTTCTTGAATGTCAGCCAAGCTCCAGCCTATAGCTCCCTTATTCTCCTTAAGCACCTTTATCAATTTTTCTTCTTGGCCAATGTCCAACTCCTTTGTAATAATGACGGGCAAGGTCTCATTTTCTCCCAAGTAGACATACTTAAGGTGTTTCGGTAGAGGTTTTAGTTCTATCTTAACATCCTGCACACTAGGTGAGATTTTATCAGTAACACTAACAGAATTAAGTGGATACGGTTCATACCTTGGAGAAATAATTGACATTTCTCGTAGCAATTGTACTACTTCTCTAGTGTCAAGGACAAGATTTCTGCAATCTTTTTCATCGTGTATCGCCTCCCGAATAATGAGCTCTAATGCATCTTTTCCATTAGTCATATCCAAGTCAAGTACCGCATCATCAATGACATCCAAAGCATGTATTTCGGCGGTGTCCGGTGGATATTGCATTGATTTGTAAATGTTGAAGCGTACCACCTCTCCGTCCACTTCCATAGAAAGGTCTCCGTTGATGTATTGATTTTCGTCTTTGCAGTAGCCATGAATGGTCTTCCTAGCAGCACTCTTGAGGTATCTTTGGGCCTTCATCCTCCATCTTCATCACGTAGAAATCTGCAAGAAACACAAGCTTTCCCACACGCACTAACACATCAACTAGCATACCTTCAGGTTTAGTGCATGATCGATCCGCTAGCTGAATAGTTAGGTCAGTAGGCCTCAAAGGACCGATATGTAAAGCTTGGAATAAAGAATATGACAAGACATTTATCGAAGCACCCAAGTCAAGCATGCAATTATCATTCTAACTTCACCAATGATACATGAAATATTGAATGTACCTGGGTCCTTGCATTTTTGTGCTACCTTACATTGGAGAATTGCTGAGATATTCTTTATCAAGCTCACTTGCTCATGGCTCGGTTTCCTTCGGTTTGTGCATAAGTCCTTAAGAAACTTTGCATACTTCGGTATTTGTTTCACTGCATCTATGAGTGGAATGGTTATTTCCACCTTGCTGAAAAGTTCCATTAACTCTGCATCCACTTCCACTTTCTTCTTCCCCTTGTTTAACTGCGAAGGAAAGGGTAAAGGAATTTCAGTAACTTCATTTTCAGCTTCAGAGTTAGGACTTACCTTCATCTGAATTTCTGGAGCTTGCTCTTCATCAGCTTGCTCCTCCTCATCCATTATTTGCTCTTCTTCATTTTCGATAGAGTCATCCACAAGTTGTCTACCGTTCCTTAGAGTCATAGCACTGAGGTTCCCTTTTGGATTTGGTACAGTCTGTGATGGAAGCTTGCCCTTGTCTTCCTTGAGCTCATTGACTGTGGTAGCTATTGCTGACATTTGCTTTGTCAATTCGGCAATTGCACCATCGGTTTTCAGGGCTAACTCCCTCACTACTTCCTCTAATGGCTTACTAGGAGCTGAGTTGCTAGGACCGGCCTGATTATAATTACGTTTCTGTTGGTACTGCCCCTGTGAGTTGTTGTTGTACTTGTCTTGGTGGAATGGTGTTCGGTATGGTTGTTGCTTTTGCATTGTTGATTCTGATTCTCACCGAACCCTCCTTCATTCCTCCAACTATATCCATTAGCCGCCAAACCATACTTAGGAGGTCCTTGTCTCTGCTGGAAGTTTTGGTAGCCTCCTACTGCATTCACTTCTAGGTGATCATCCTCGAGTAATGTAGGGCATTCGTCGGTTTTGTGGCTGATTGCTTTGCAAAACTCACAAGGTTTAGAGGTCTGTCCTTGTCCAATGGCTATCCTTTTCACCATTTCCTTCAGCTCCTTCAACTCGTTAGCCATGTGACTTGTTTCAGCCTTGTATACATCCTTTGATCTGCCATTATCTTCTCTACTCATTGTTTCTTCTCTAAATCTGGCATTCTCTGCAGCTTCATTGATCAATTCCCTTACTTGGGTTGCTGTCAAGTCCAAGACCGTGCCACCAGCCGAAGCATCTAACGTCCATCGCTCCATTGGTTCCATCCAGCAAATGTTCCACTAACTGCTTCTCCGTCAAACCCAAGTGACTACAACTTTGCTCCAATGCGTTGAATCTTTCTAGATATTCGTATATAGCTTCATTTGGACCTTGTTTGATTGTTTGGAGCTCTCTTCTGAGTTGTGCAGCCTTGGCGGGTGGATAATAATTGTCAAAGAACTTACGCTGCATTTGTTCCCAAGTTCGTATACTACCTGAAGGTAAAGACAAAAACCAACTTTTTGCAAGGTCAGTTAAACGTAATGGAAACACTTTTAGCTTAAACGTTTCCTCAAGTGCGTTATGTGGGCGCATAGTCTGACAAATTCCGTTGAATTCTTGTAAATGTCTTGAGGCTATCTCTCCTGGCAATCCACCAAATTTTGGTAGGTGATGGACTACTGTTGTTTTAACTTCAAAATTGTCTTCTTCCAGATTATGGTCAATGCACCATGGTTGGTTGCAAAATCACTGGTACAGACATCTCTTTGAGTGTGGGCTCCGGTCTAGCCTCTTGTCTATGTTGTTCACGCGCGCTGTTCTCATTGATCTCTTCTTGTTCTCTTAGGTATGCTCGCGCTTCCATTATAGCGTTCCTTCGGGCGATTGCTTCTCTTCTTCTTCGCCTCCGTTAGCGTTGCCATGTTGACAAGCAGTAAAATGCACAACAAAAACTAAACTAAAAAATAAAAATGAAAGAACTCTTAACACACTTATGCCTTCCCCGGCAACGGCGCCAAATTTGACGGCACATCGTTGGATGCCTCAAATTAAATTTATAATTCCTCACAAGTTAGTATATAGCAAGTAAGGGTCGAACCCAAGAGAAAGCACGTTGTATTCAAGTTCTCTAATGCAAGCTATTGAGATTGGATTATTTTGTGGTTGATTACAATATAATAAAACTCAGTTCGGGGATTCAACTGACTACAATTCATACTATCATGTCATTCTACCTTTGTTCTTAAGATCACACTCCGCTAAGAATGGTATCTAATGTTTTCTTGCTAAAGACAAACATATATTATTCCATTCACGTTCTGATCAACTATCCACCGCTAGGTTTAGGTCGATAACAATACTCTACTTACATCAATTAGTCACCGCTAGGCTATACTAATATAATGCAATTAGAGTGTAAACATGATGACAATCAAGTTACTGCTAAGTACACAAGATTTCACCAACAATATAATACAGGGAATAATAAACAAGATAGAACACAATCAAATACTTCATGCATAAGTCATAATCAAATCCCCAAACCGAAATGGATTTAGTTACACATCGAGTTCATGATTGCAACAACAACGTAATAATTCATGAAACAACAATGCAATGAGATTAAAGTAAGAAATTGTCACTGAGTAATGAGATGGTGATTTCCCCTTCAGAATCCAGCAGCCACACCGAATTGAGATGCACCCTTGAATGAAATTGAGATTGTGGAAAGATTGAGAGGTGTATGAATGTATGGAATTCTGGTGGTGTCTCAATTGGATTATCTCCTCTTTTATAGCCTCCCCAAAGCTCTGGATTTCGTGCCCTAGAATTCTGGAACGATTTGGCTAAAATTGGCCAAAACCGTTGAGTCCTTCGACGTTCATAAATTCAGCCTCGGGGCCATCCAAGCGTACGTCTCTTCCTTTTACCAAGCTTAGGCTTCTTCCATTTCTTCAAGCGTACGCGTACGCTTGGGGAAAGCTCTCGGACAATTTCTGGTACTCTAAGCGGACGCTCTTTCCTTTTCCCAAGCGCACGTCTCTTCCTTTTATGATAAATCCTTAGACGTGCGCCTGGGAAATTCCAGGGACGTAAGCTTGGGTTCCAACGGCTACTTTCAGGGTTTTTGTGCACTTTTTGAATTCTTTCTTGAAAATCAAATAATACCAAAAGTGGCGCATTTGATACAGGAAAGAAACATATAATAGTGGGGTTAGACGATTTTTTAACTCATACAATTGTGTGTTATCAGTAATATAGCATAACTCAATGATTAAACATTCACTTGAAAGTTCGACTCAAGTTTGCTTCACTTTGAAGCAAAGTGCTAGTGTACTCTAAAGTTCGTCTTTAAAGCCTTTACGAACATGATAAATGATCGATTGTATGACTAATCACTTCATTATCACTTCTAATAGTGTAATATAGCATAACTCAACGATTAAACATTCACTTGAAAGTTCGACTCAAGTTTGCTTCACTTTGAAGCAAAGTGCTAGTGTACTCTAAAGTTCGTCTTTAAAGCCTTCAGGAACATGATAAATGATCGATTGTATGACTAATAACTTCATTATCACTTCTAATAGTGTAATAGAGCATAACTCAATGATTAAACATTCACTTAAAACTTCGACTCAAGTTTGCTTCACTTTGAAGCAAAGTGCTAGTGTACTCTAAACTTCGTCTTTAAAGCCTTTACGAACATGATAAATGATCGATTGTATGACTAATCACTTCATTATCACTTCTAATAGTGTAATATAGCATAACTCAACGATTAAACATTCACTTGAAAGTTCGACTCAAGTTTGCTTCACTTTGAAGCAAAGTGCTAGTGTACTCTAAAGTTCGTCTTTAAAGCCTTCAGGAACATGATAAATGATCGATTGTATGACTAATAACTTCATTATCACTTCTAATAGTGTAATAGAGCATAACTCAATGACTAAACATTCACTTGAAACTTCGACTCAAGTTTGCTTCACTTTGAAGCAAAGTGCTAGTGTACTCTAAAGTTCGTCTTTAAAGCCTTCACGAACATGATAACGGATCGATTGTATGACTAATCACTACATTATCACTTCTAATAGTGTAATATAGAATAAGTCAATGATTAAACATTCACTTGAAAGTTCGACTCAAGTTTTCTTTACTTTGAAGCAAAGTGCTAGTGTACTCTAAAGTTTGTCTTTAAAGCCTTCACGAACATGATAAATGAGTCGATTGTATGACTAATCACTACATTATCACTTCTAATAGTGTGATATAGCATAACTCAACGATTAATCATTCACTTGAAAGTTCGATACAAGTTTGCTTCACTTTGAAGCAAAGTGCTAGTGTACACTAAAGTTCGTCTTTAAAGCCTTTACGAACATGATAAATGATCGATTGTATGACTAATCACTTCAAATAGTGTAATATAGCATAACTCAACGATTAAACATTCACTTGAAAGTTCGACTAAAGTTTGCTTCACTTTGAAGCAAAGTGCTAGTGTACTCTAAAGTTCGTCTTTAAAGCCTTCATGAACATGATAAATGATCGATTGTATGTCTAATAACTTCATTATCACTTCTAATAGTGTAATATAGCATAACTCAATGATTAAACATTCACTTAAAACTTCGACTCAAGTTTACTTCACTCTGAAGCAAAGTGCTAGTGTACTCTAAAGTTCGTCTTTAAAGCCTTTACGATGATGATAAATGATCGATTGTATGACTAATAACTTCATTATCACTTCTAATAGTGTAATATTGCATAACTCAACGATTAAACATTCACTTGAAAGTTCGACTCAAGTTTGCTTCACTTTGAAGCAAAGTGCTAGTGTACTCTAAAGTTTGCCTTTAAAGCCTTTACGAACATGATAAATGAGTCGATGGTATGACTAATCACTTCATTATCACTTCTAGTAGTGTAACATAGCATAACTCAACGATTAAACATTCACTTGAAACTTCAACAACTTCAACTCAAGTTTGTTTCACTTTGAAGCAAAGTGCTAGTGTACTCTAAAGTTCGTCTTTAAAGCCTTCACGAACATGATAAATGAGTCGACTGTATGACTTATCACTTAATTATGACTTCTAATAGTGTAATAGAGCATAACTCAAAGTGATTACATTCACTAAAGTTCGATCAAGTTTGCTTAACTTTGAAGCAAAGTGCTAGTGTATTCTAAAGTTCGTCTTTAAAGCCTTTACGAACATGATAAATGATCGATTGTATGACTAATCACTTCATTATCAACTTATAATAGTGTAATGCATAAACATAATGATAAACATTCATTGAAAGTTCGATACAAGTTTGCTTCACTTTGAAGCAAAGGGCTAGTGTACTCTAAAATTCGTCTTTAAAGCCTTCACGAACATGATAAATGAGTCAACTGTATAACTTATCACTTGATTATCACTTCTAATAGTGTAATAGAGCATAACTCTACGATTAATCATTCACTTGAAAGTTCGAATCAAGTTTGCTTAACTTTGAAGCAAGTGCTAGGTACTCTAAAGTTCGTCTTTAAGCCTTTACGAACATGATAAATGATCAATTGTATGATTAATAACTTCATTATCATTCTAATAGTGTAATATAGCATAACTCAACGATTAACACTCACTTGAAAGTTCGAATCAAGTTTGCTTACTTTGAAGCAAAGTGCTAGTGTACTCTAAAGTTCGTCTTTAAAGCCTTTACGAACATGATAACTGATTCGATTGTATGACAACTAACTTTCATTATCACTTCTAATAGTGTAATATAGTAAACTCAACGATTAAACATTCACTTGAAAGTTCGACTCAAGTTTGCTTCACTTTGAAGCAAAGTGCTAGTGTACTCTAAAGTTCGTCTTTAAAGCTTTACGAACATGATAAATGAGTCGATTGTATGACTAATCACTACATTATCACTTCTAATAGTGTAATATAGCATAACTCAATGATTAAATTTCACTTGAAAAGTTCGAATCAAGTTTGCTTACTTTGAAGCAAAGTGCTAGTGTACTCTAAAGTTCATCTTTAAAGCCTTTACGAACATGATAAATGAGTCGATTGTATGACTTATAACTTCATTATCACTTGAAATAGTGTATTATAGCATAACACAACGATTAAACATTCATTTGAAAGTTCGATACAAGTTTGCTTCACGTTGAAGCAAAGTGATAGTCTACTCTAAAGTTCGTGTTTAAGAGCTTTTACAAACATGATAAATGAGTCGATTGTATGACTAATCACTTCATTATCACTCTAATAGTGTAATATAGCATAATTTAACGATTAAACATTCACTTGAAAGTTCAACTCGACGATACAAGTTTGCTTCACTTTGAAGCAAAGTGCTAGTGTACTCTAAAGTTCGTCTTTAAAGCCTTTACGAACATGATAAATGAGTCGATTGTATGACTTATCACTTCATTATCACTTCTAATAGTGTAATAGAGCATAACTCAACGATTAATCATTCACTTGAAAGTTCGAATCAAGTTTGCTTCACTTTGAAGCAAAGTGCTAGTGTACTCTAAAATTCGTCTTTAAAGCCTTCACGGACATGATAAATGAGTTGATTGTATTACTAATAACTTCATTATCACTTCTAATAGTGTAATATAGCATAACTCAACAATTAAACATTCACTTGAAAGTTCGATACAAGTTTGCTTAACTTTGAAGCAAAGTGATAGTGTACTACTCTAAAGTTCGTCTTTCAAGCCTTGCGAACATGATAAATGAGTCGATGGTATGACTAATCACTTCATTATCACTTCTAATAGTGTAATATAGCATTACATAACGATTAAACATTCACTTGAAAGTTCGACTCAAGTTTGCTTCACTTTGAAGCAAAGTGCTAGTGTACTCTAAAGTTTGCCTTAAAAGCCTTTACGAATATGATAAATGAGTCGATGGTATGACTAATCACTTCATTATCACTTCTAGTAGTGTAACATAGAATAACTCAACGATTAAACATTCACTTGAAACTTCAACAACTTCAACTCAAGTTTGCTTCACTTTGAAGCAAAGTGCTAGTGTACTCTAAAGTTCGTCTTTAAAGCCTTCACGAACATGATAAATGAGTCGACTGTATGACTTATCATTTAATTATGACTTCTAATAGTGTAATAGAGCATAACTCAAAGATTAATCATTCACTAGAAAGTTCGAATCAAGTTTGCTTAACTTTGAAGCAAAGTGCTAGTGTATTCTAAAGTTCGTCTTTAAAGCCTTTACGAACATGATAAGTGATCGATTGTATGACTAATCACTTCATTATCACTTATAATAGTGTATTATAGCATAACATAATGATTAAACATTCATTTGAAAGTTCGATACAAGTTTGCTTCACTTTGAAGCAAAGGCTAGTGTACTCTAAAATTCATCTTTAAAGCCTTCACGAACATGATAAATGAGTCAACTGTATGACTTATCACTTGATTATCACTTCTAATAGTGTAATAGAGCATAACTCTACGATTAATCATTCACTTGAAAGTTCGAATCAAGTTTGTTTAACTTTGAAGCAAAGTGCTAGTGTACTCTAAAGTTTGTCTTTAAAGCCTTTACGAACATGATAAATGATCAATTGTATGATTAATAACTTCATTATCATTCTAATAGTGTAATATAGCATAACTCAACGATTAAACACTCACTTGAAAGTTCGAATCAAGTTTGCTTAACTTTGAAGCAAAGTGCTAGTGTACTCTAAAGTTCGTCTTTAAAGCCTTTACGAACATGATAACTGATTCGATTGTATGACAACTAACTTCATTATCACTTCTAATAGTGTAATATAGTATAACTCAACGATTAAACATTCACTTGAAAGTTCGACTCAAGTTTGCTTCACTTTGAAGCAAAGTGCTAGTGTACTCTAAAGTTCGTCTTTAAAGCCTTTACGAACATGATAAATGAGTCGATTGTATGACTAATCACTACATTATCACTTCTAATAGTGTAATATAGCATAACTCAATGATTAAACATTCACTTGAAAGTTCGAATCAAGTTTGCTTAACTTTGAAGCAAAGTGCTAGTGTACTCTAAAGTTCATCTTTAAAGCCTTTACGAACATGATAAATGAGTCGATTGTATGACTAATCACTACATTATCACTTGAAATAGTGTATCATAGCATAACACAATGATTAAACATTCATTTGAAAGTTCGATACAAGTTTGCTTCACGTTGAAGCAAAGTGATAGTCTACTCTAAAGTTCGTGTTTAGAGCTTTTACAAACATGATAAATGAGTCGATTGTATGACTAATCACTTCATTATCACTTCTAATAGTGTAATATAGCATAATTTAACGATTAAAGATTCACTTGAAAGTTCAACTCCAGTTCGATACAAGTTTGCTTCACTTTGAAGCAAAGTGATAGTGTACTCTAAAGTTCGCTTTAAAGCCTTTACGAACATGATAAATGTGTCGATTGTATGACTTATCACTTCATTATCACTTCTAATAGTGTAATAGAGCATAACTCAACGATTAATCATTCACTTGAAAATTCGAATCAAGTTTGCTTCAATTTGAAGCAAAGTGCTAGTGTACTCTAAAATTCGTCTTTAAAGCCTTCACGAACATGATAAATGAGTTGATTGTATTACTAATAACTTCATTATCACTTCTAATAGTGTAATATTGCATAACTCAACAATTAAACATTCACTTGGAAGTTCAATACAAGTTTGCTTAACTTTGAAGCAAAGTGATAGTGTACTACTCTAAAGTTCGTCTTTGAAGCCTTTGCGAACATGATAAATGAGTCGATTGTATGACTAATCACTTCATTATCACTTCTAATAGTGTAATATAGCATTACATAACGATTAAACATTCACTTGAAAGTTCGACTCAAGTTTGCTTCACTTTGAAGCAAAGTGCTAGTGTATTCTAAAGTTCGTCTTTAAAGCCTTTACGAACATGATAAATGATGGATTGTATGACTAATAACTTCATTATCACTTCTAATAGTTTAATATAGCATAACTCAATGATTAAACATTCACTTGAAAGTTCGACTCAAGTTTGCTTCACTTTGAAGCAAAGTGCTAGTGCACTCTAAAGTTCGTCTTTAAAGCCTTCATGACGAGCACGTCGTTGAGTGCTGCAAATTTATCCCGACTCTCCTTACTAGTATAGTATCGGCAAGCTGGGGTCGAATCCACAGGGAACGGTGGAAGTCTCTTTTCAATCTACAAACTAAGAATTGGGGTTGTGAGTAAATGATACGAAGAAAAGACAGAAACTGGTGCCCAAGTACCACTGGCGCACAAACAGACAGTAAGTGAAGAAGATGTAATTAACTATGCAAGAGATGATCTCGGTTCAGATTTATCACTATGAATTTCTATGTTTATCCTCGGTCACTAATGATACATGACATGCTGCTCACGTAGGTTAAGGTCCTGTCACAGCTTAATAACCTACACATACATTCCGGTCAAGGTTTGTATGATATTATATCAATCTAGTCTAGTCAATAACGAATCCGGTCAAGGTAGTTACTGCCTATTCTAGTGTTACTCCTATCATTCACAGTCACGTACTTCTGATAGTTTAACTATAGATAAGATTCTACAACTAAGTCTGCGGTGCAAGGCTTCGCTTAATTGTCTAACCTAATTATCATGCAATGAGTGCGGAATAATAATACTAAACTTAATCATGTAAATTAAGAACAAGACCTCAAAACATATTATTCATAGATCCAAATCCAAACCGAGTTCAGTGAGTTTAGCTACTCATACTGATGAATACATCTCAAGATAATTAAATAACAACTAAATAACAAGACAAATCTGTAGTGTGCGTCGTCAGTCTCGCGTGACAGCTTGCGCGCACGGCCGGATCGTTCTGCTCTGAGCCGTCTGGTCTCTTCTGCGTGCTCTTGTGATCTCCATAAATCTTTGTATTTATAGCCTTGCCTCCTAGGGTTTCCACGAATATTTAGGCAAGGATATCTGTAGGAAATCATCTATATCTCTAAAAATCAGCTTAGGAAATATTAAATCTCCAAAAACTGAACTTAGAAATATTCTCGCGTGATGACGTCATCGTCCGAATATCTCGCTATCTGCTGACGTCACCGTTTTGCTGTCTTCTGCGCGACCTTCACTCGCGCGCCATGTTGCTCGCGCGCCAGTGGCCTTTTGTCTGTTGTCGTTGCCTTGTTATCTTTTTGCTCGAGATTCAGCCTCCTTGTTGCGTTTTTGTTCTAACTCTTCTTTAAGACCTGAAATACAAAACTACACCAAAAGCGTAATCTTATACCATAATATGTTAGAATAAAAGCAGTGTAAAGGACATAAAATAGCGTACAACTGCACTCTATCAAATCCCCCACACTTACTCTTGTTCGTCCCTGAACAAGTCGGCTTCCTTACCTCTTGTGTACTGCACGCGTGAATGTTGGACTTACTGCGCCACACATGCTGCGCCACTCTCACAACCTGCGCAATTGTGACTCATACAACACAAACTGATTAAGTAACTAATTCTAACCTTGTGTTACCTCTCTTGTGGAATGCAAATCAATTTGGATGATTGGGAGATAGTCCTGCTTAAGCACCGGTCACCGAATTCTTCTTGATTGCGATTGCATGGTTATTCGTATCGCTTTCTTGGTACGTGATTGATCCGCGTCTTAGGGTTTCTGAGCTTACGTCTTTGACGCTTTACTGTTTTTTCTCGGACATATTGATAACCTTTGTTGCACAATTTCTTCTTTTCATTGTTTCGGCCTTTAGCTTTACTTTGAATTGAATACTCTTCTGGTCCGGATCTTATTTTTCCCTAGAACGGCTTCCAATCACGGCCTTCGGATAACAGCTATGGAACCACGCCCCGCTCTCGCTTCTGATCAGTCGCGCGCAAGTCAGGTCACGCGTTTGCAACCGCGCGCCCCTTCCTGAGCAACTAACTTCCACGAAGACGGTCTGTTTTTCCGTCTCGTCACGCTGGTAGGGTTTCGCCTTCGGCATCTGCGTGACTGAGCTTGCTCTTATTCCTTTGACCGCGAAGTACCAACCTCCACGAATACTCATAACCATGCAACCGATCCTCAAGCTTCGTTCGATCGACTGCTTCTCTAGGACGTTTCTATCAACTCCACATCCCTCGTTATTCCACTCAAGAGATACACAAAATTCGAAAAAATTACCAAAAATCAGAATATGTCATATAAGCACAAAATACCTCAGGTGCGCGAGTACGCACACAGGTCGCGCACGCCAATGCTTCTCGCGCGCAATACCTCTTGAGATGTGTTCATATTCGGTTTGGTTAAACAAAAAAACGAAAAATTTATCCTAAAAAACGAAAAAGATTCCTAAAGATAGTGTACTACTGCCCCCCCACACTTAAACAAAAACGTGTCCTCACGTTATGCAAAGTAGTAAAGAAGGCAATAGTAATGCATGCACATATAATCATTTTGCACCAATCACAGTTTGTAATATTGCCACCCACCGAGTCAATTAAAACACCGATTAAAATTCAAGCACCGAATAAAAACATGTGTTTTAAAACAGCAATACAAACATCCGCCGAAAAGTTCATTACACCGATCATAAAATATTTAAAACGAAGTAGAAAACGACCGGGAGAGTTCTTCGATTGGGTCTTCGCCTGTAGTGCATACTCTTCCGGGATCGGTCTCCAGCGCGCCAGCCTCTGGGTGGCGTCAAGTCCAAGTTGGCACCCTGTGGCGCCACATACTCCATAACACGCTGAGCGTTGAACACCCAGCGCTGATCAACTAATACTTGCGTGCGCCACTTCCTTGCGCGCTGGACTCTGCTCGCACGCTCTCTGATCGGCGCCTGCTCCTTCTGGCGCCACTGTTCTTGCGCCACAACCTCTGGCGCAGCCTGATGTTCTCTAGTCCGCGCCTGTAGCTCCAATACGCGGTTCCATCCGCGCGACTTGATTCCTTTGTAGAGACGCATCTTCTGGCGCGTCAGAAACTCAGCCCGTACAATCGTGTGCTCATCCAGCCAGGCTCCATATGCAACGCACGCAGAAGTGCGTGATCAGTCCTCCGCACAGCAGCGGGCCCTTCATGCTCACCGCTTCCCAGTAGCTGGTGAGCAGCGCGTGTAGCGCACCTTCTTCCATAGTAGAGACCCTTGAGGATCTCCATGTCAGTAGTCCGGGCCGCTGTGATCCATTGTAGCGGCCGATGATGGAGTGGGAAATGAGCCTCTGAGATAAAACATCTTTGGGTCTAGTAATTCTGTCCGAGGCTCCCCCCCGCATACGGCTTGCTGCTCCGTCCAGTCATCCCAGGCTTCTTGATCAGTGCTCATCACTCTGCGCCAGCATCATCCCCATACTGCGCCGAACTGGATGGCGCTCATAGTACACGCCGTGGCGGTACCTGATCGATCGCTAGTCCTTCGTACGACGCGAGGAACTCCAGTGTATCCTCCACGTCCGTGTCCGAGCTGAGTTCCATAAACGCTCCCATCCAGTTGCGGGAAGGCCGCATGTACTTCTTCATAGAGCCCCATCTCACGAAGAACTCTCATCCACAAACACGGTAGGCAAAATTCACACCTACTGTACACTGTCTGATCTCAAAATCCAACTTCTCGATTGATCCACACAGATCGACATGATAGCAGCAAGAAAAAACACAAATCAAACTGGCGCGCGTGTCCTGTCACGCGCGTGCACGAGCAGATCTAGATCTAAACTTCTACTGCAATTGAACACCAAAACTATTCCAATTAATGAAATTTTGACAGTAGAATACCTGCACTGAGATCTACGTTCTGGAAAATTCAAAATTCTGGGTTGCGTGACGGCGGCGGCGGCGCGGCAGTGGCGGCGGTCGGCGGTGGTGGCTTGGTGGCTTTGGGTTTTTGTGTTAGTGAGATAAGTGAAAATGAAAAGTGACACAAAATGAACCCCACATCACATATTTATAGTGCAAAAAGCCCACATGCATGCATGGCCCAAAACTACATGGGCCCAAACTAAAACTAACCTAAAACTAAAACTAAAACTAAACTAAACTACACACAACAAAACAAATGAAAATAAACTAAGTTAAGTTTGTCGGAGTACCTTCCGACGAGTGCTTTGTTTAACGTCGTTAGCTCGACGCAAATGTGCACTCATAGCGCACGGTTTACCTCCCCCACACTTGAATATTTGCCTCCTTCCGTGTATCATCTTTTCTGCATGGCAAAAATTCAAGTGGGTTAGTATCAGAATAATAAGTAATCAATATGATCGGAGGTAAAGAGATAGAAAACGCGAAGTCTCGCGTATTATCTTGATCGATGCGCTAGTCTGTGCGCCTGTGCTCTGCGTGTTCCAGTTGTGCAGCCCTATTCTGCATGATCATCCTGCGCACCTGATCTGCGTTCCTATGTTGTTCCCAAGTGTCTGTCGCTCTCGGCTTCGCTCTCTGCGCCTCTTATCTGGTGGCTTACTCTTTATACTGTTCTGGCGCGCCAAAGGCATATTCTTCTGACTGGCGCGCATCATCCCAGAATAACTTGGTATTGGTGCTTCGTTGATCCAATCATTCACCAATGGTTCCTCCGATAACTTGATTCTATTGATGACATCTAATCTGAGTATGTGCTTCTTGTCTTGTAATGTCACCATACCTTTCCCGACATCAATGCACACTTGCGCGGTCCTCATAAATGGTCGGCCCAGCAACACTGATTCCTTGCTTCCGTATTCGGCTTGTTCATGTCAACTACGTAGAAATCTGCTAGAACTTGAGTTTGCCGACATGGGTCAAGACATCTACTATTTTCCCCTTTGCTTCGGTCCGTGAGTTGTCCGCAAGTAACAATGCAATGTCCGTTGGCTCTAGAGGTCCCATTGACGATGCTGAATACAGTGAATATGGCAGCAAATTAACCGATGCTCCTAAGTCTAACATGCACTCGCTAACCAGGGTTTCTCCAATAAAGCACGGAATAGTAAAGGTTCCCGGATCAGCAAGTTTTTCCGGTAAATCTGGAGCTAAGCATATCTTCAAGCTTGCTTGGAAATCATTCAGCATGATACCTTCCCTCTGTTCTGGTGGGTTAGGGTTGGTGCGTGAAAAGACTGGTGCAACAACTATTTCTGTATTCTGTTCATCTGCTGCGCCATCAGTAACGCGCGTATCAACTGGCGCGCTGGTGTGTTCTGGTTGTGGCGCGTCCATCTGAACCATGTTGATACTTCCTTTTGGGTTCTGGATGACCTGAGAGGGCAGATTACCATCACTAGCCTTCAGTTCATTTACAGTGGTGGCGATCTGAGTGAGCTGGTTCTCAATCAGTTTAAACCTCTTATCGTTCTGTTCTTCATTCCGTCGTACTGTCTCGGCCAACTGACTCACTATTTCTTCCAACGACTTCTTGGGTGGTTGAGCATTCTGCGTTTGTCCTTCAGTGCGTCGGTGTGGTGGGTTGTAGGAAGGTACTGGCGCGTAAGGTCGTGCGCCAGTGGGAGCATTAGGTTGCGCGCGCCAGTCAGCGCGCGGCCTCTGAAAATTCTGGTCGTTCTTCCAACTAAACCCATTCTCTGCCAATCCAAACCTAGGCTGTCCTTGCCTAGCTTGTCCATTGTTCCATCCTCCTACTGCATTAACATCTGCGTGTTCTTCGAATAGGGAGGGGCATGCGTCAGTCAGATGGTCTGTGGCGTGACAGAATTCACACGCTCTTGCTTTGACGCTTTGTTTCAACATTAGCTTCTGCATCATATCCTTTAATTCTCTAATCTCACCAGTGACATCCACTTGATGCAGAGATCTAGTACGGTTGTTTTCCAAAGATACTTGATATCTCACTTGATCAGCCGTGTCCTCTATTAATTTCCAAACATCCTCCGGGTACATATTCCTCACGTTGCCTCCTGCGCAAGCATTCAACAACCTGAGCTCCATCTCAGTAAGTCCGTTGAGGAAGTTCTCTATCAACACATGTTGCGGGAGTCCATGATTGTAGCAGTTCGCTTCAAGTTCCCTGAACCGCTCGTAATACTCTGATAATGATTCCCCATGCAACTGTTTCGACGCAGCTAACTCTCTACGTAGCAGTGACACCTTGGCCGCGGGATAAAACTTGTCTAGAAATCGTTCTTGTAATTCGGGCCATGTCCTTATTGAACCCGGCGCTAGTCCCATCAACCATTGTCGAGCTGAATCACATAGTGAAAACGGGAAGGCTCTAAGCTTCAACAATTCTGGGTCCTCATTCCCATTCCTCATATTCTCACAAATGGCTGCGAATTCTCGTACATGTTTTACTGGATTCTCACTAGCCATACCATGGAATTTTGGTATGTAGTGAACAAGCTGAGTCCGCAGTTCGAAGTGTCCATCTGGAGGCAGTACTATGCACCATGGTTGATTCACAGCTTGAGGAGCAGACATCTCCTTGATGGTGCGTCGCGCCACTGGTTGAGCAGGCACGCGCGCGACAGGAGGTGGCGCGCGTCTATCCATGTTATCATTCAGTTGATTGTCGTTTCTGGGCAGTTCAACGTCCATTCTGAACTCTAAGTCTCTGCGTACTTCTCTTCTGATTGCCTCGAGTTCAGCTGGGTTCAGGCGTGCAAAAATGTTGTCAGCGTTACGCGCTGGTGCGTCTGGAGTTCCTGCTCGTCTGCCGATGACACTATTCTCACCAGAATCTTCCATGCAAAAACAAAAACAACAACTAAATTAAACGTAACTAATATTTTTGGATTTTTTATTTAAAAGAAACGAAAAGAAAATAACAGAAAGAAAAAAGGGAAAGAAAACTTCTCTAGCCGCTCCCCGGCAACGGCGCCAAAATTTGACGAGCACGTCGTTGAGTGCTGCAAATTTATCCCGACTCTCCTTACTAGTATAGTATCGGCAAGCTGGGGTCGAATCCACAGGGAACGGTGGAAGTCTCTTTTCAGTCTACAAACTAAGAATTGGGGTTGTGAGTAAATGATACGAAGAAAAGACAGAAACTGGTGCGCAAGTACCACTGGCGCACAAATAGACAGTAAGTGAAGAAGATGTAATTAACTATGCAAGAGATGATCTCGGTTCAGATTTATCACTATGAATTTCTATGTTTATCCTCGGTCACTAATGATACATGACATGCTGTTCACGTAGGTTAAGGTCCTGTCACAGCTTAATAACCTACACACACATTCCGGTCAAGGTCCGTATGATATTATTATTCAATCTAGTCTAGTCAATAACGAATCCGGTCAAGGTAGTTAATGCCTATTCTAGTGTTACTCCTATCATTCACAGTCACGTACTTCTGATAGTTTAACTATAGATAAAAGATTCTACAACTAAGTCTGCGGTGCAAGGCTTCGCTTAATTGTCTAACCTAATTATCATGCAATTGAGTTCGGAACAATAATACTAAACTTAATCATGTAAATTAAGAACAAGACCTCAAAACATATTATTCATAGATCCAAACCCAAACCGAGTTCAGTGAGTTTAGCTACTCATACTGAATGAATACATCTCAAGTATAATTAAATAACAACTAAATAACAAGACAAATCTGTAGTGTAGCGTCGGCAGTCTCGCGTGACAGCTTGCGCGCACGGCCGGATCGGAGTTCTGCTCTGAGCCGTTTTGTCTCTTCTGCGTGCCTCTTTGTGATCTCCATAAATCTTTGTATTTATAGCCTTGCCTCCTAGGGTTTCCACGAATATTTAGGCAAGGATATCTGTAGGAAATCATCTATATCTCTAAAAATCAGCTTAGGAAATATTAAATCTCCAAAAACTGAACTTAGAAATATTCTCGCGCGTGATGACGTCATCGTCCCGAATATCTCGCAATCTGCTGACGTCACCATTTTGCTGTCTTCTGCGCTACCTTCACTCGCGCGCCATGTTGCTCGCGCGCCAGTGGCCTTTTGTCTGTTGTCGTTGCCTTGTTATATTTTTGCTCGAGATTCAGCCTCCTTGTTGCGTTTTTGTTCTAACTCTTCTTTAAGACCTGAAATACAAAACTACACCAAAAGCGTAATCTTATACCATAATATGTTAGAATAAAAGCAGTGTAAAGGACATAAAATAGCGTACAACTGCACTCTATCACTTCACGAACATGATAAATGATCGATTGTATGACTAATAACTTCTTTATCACTTCTAATAGTGTAATATAGCATAACTCAACGATTAAACATTCACTTGAAAGTTCGACTCAAGTTTGCTTCACTTTGAAGCAAAGTGCTAGTGTACTCTAAAGTTCGTCTTTAAAGCCTTCACGAACATGATAAATGAGTTGACCGTATGACTTATCACTTCAATATCACCTCTAATAGTGTAATAGAGCATAACTCAACCATTAATCATTCACTTGAAAGTTCGAATCATGTTTGCTTCACTTTGAAGCAAAGTGCTAGTGTACATTAAAATTCGTCTTTAAACCCTTTACGAACATTATAAATGAGTCAATTGTAGGACTTATCACTTCAATATCACTTCTAATAGTGTAATAGAGCATAACTCAGTGATTAATCATTCACTTGAAAGTTCGAATCAAGTTTGCTTCACGTTGAAGCAAAGTGATAGTCTACTCTAAAGTTCGTCTTTAAAGCCTTCACGAACATGATAAATGAGTCGATTGTATGACTAATCACTTCATTATCACTTCTAATAGTGTAATATTGCATTACATAACGATTAAACATTCACTTGAAAGTTCGAGTCAAGTTTGCTTCACTTTGAAGCAAAGTACTAGTGTACTCTAAAATTCGTCTTTAAAGCCTTCACGAACATGATAAATGAGTTGATTGTATTACTAATAACTTCATTATCACTTCTAATAGTGTAATATTGCATAACTCAACAATTAAACATTCACTTGGAAGTTCGATACAAGTTTGCTTAACTTTGAAGCAAAGTGATAGTGTACTACTCTAAAGTTCGTCTTTGAAGCCTTTGCGAACATGATAAATGAGTCGATTGTATGACTAATCACTTCATTATCACTTCTAATAGTGTAATATAGCATTACATAACGATTAAACATTCACTTGAAAGTTCGACTCAAGTTTGCTTCACTTTGAAGCAAAGTGCTAGTGTACTCTAAAGTTCGTCTTTAAAGCCTTTACGAACATGATAAATGATGGATTGTATGACTAATAACTTCATTATCACTTCTAATAGTTTAATATAGCATAACTCAATGATTAAACATTCACTTGAAAGTTCGACTCAAGTTTGCTTCACTTTGAAGCAAAGTGCTAGTGTACTCTAAAGTTCGTCTTTAAAGCCTTCACGAACATGATAAATGATCGATTGTATGACTAATAACTTCTTTATCACTTCTAATAGTGTAATATAGCATAACTCAACGATTAAACATTCACTTGAAAGTTCGATACAAGTTTGCTTCACTTTGAAGCAAAGTGCTAGTGTACTCTAAAGTTCGTCTTTAAAGCCTTCACGAACATGATAAATGAGTCGATTCTAGGACTTATCACTTCATTATCACTTCTAATAGTGTAATAGAGCATAACTCAATGATTAAACATTCACTTGAAAGTTCGATACAAGTTTGCTTCACTTTGAAGCAAAGTGATAGGGTTGACGATCCAATTAGCAGACAGATCTTGCAAACAACCAGTAGGCATGGTTGAAGATGTACTGGTAAGAGTGGGAGAATTGGTGTTTCCGGTCGACTTTTATGTATTAGAGATGGAAGGGAACGTATCTACGGACACAACTCAAGTTCTGTTTGGCCGACCCTTTTTGATGACCACGCGAACAAGGATTGACTTATGGAAGTGAACTCTTTCGAAGGAAGTTGATGGTGAGGTTATACACTTCAACATGTTCAAGGGCATGCAGTTTCCCCATGATGATTCCACAGTGAATGCACTGGATATCATTTATGAAGCGGTGGAAGAAGAGCTTGCGCGCCAGCAAACTAGCGCACCAAATGACGCATGCGGAAAAGAAGGCAACACCAACGGTTCATCCGAAGCTAAGGACGTGAGGTATCCTATTTCTAATACTGAATTATGTGTTGCTGACGCGGCTTTCTCTCATACCATACAGGAACCAAAGATCACGCTGAAGCAACTTCCAGAGCACCTGAATTACGTGTTTTTAGGCGAGAATGAGACTAAACCGGTAATCATAAAGAGTCAACTGGAGCCTGCGCAAGAAGCGCACCTGGTGGACGTACTGCGCGAGAACAGGCGCGCGATCGGATGGACACTGGCTGACTTGCACGGAATCAGTCCGTACGTATGCATGCATCGCATTCTGTTATAAGATGGAGCTAAACCGTGCAGAGATACCCAGCGAAGACTCAACCCTATCATGATGGAGATGGTGCAGAAAGAGATCATTAAGCTGCTCGACGCTGGATTATTTACCCAATCTCCGATAGTAAGTGGGTGAGTCCGATTCATGTTGTCCCTAAAAAAGGCGGGTGATAGAGCACAGTTGTACGCTACTTTAAGTCCTTTACATTGCTTATATTCTAACATATTTCAGTATAAGATTACGCTTTTGGTGTAGTTTTGTATCTCAGGTTCAAAAGAAGAGTTAGAATAAAAACGCAACAAGAAGGCTGAAATTCAGAGCAAAAGATAACAACTTGACAACAAAGGACAGAAGACCACTAGCGCGCGAGCGCTATGGCGCGCGAGTGAAGGTCGCGCAGAAGACAGCAAAACGGTGACGTCAGCAGACAGCGAGATATCCGAAGCGATGACGTCATCACGCGCCAAAGATATTTCTAAGTTCGGTTTTTGGAGATTACATATTTCCTAAGCTGATTTTTAGAGATAAAGAAGATTTCCTACAGTTATCCTTGCCTAAATATTCATGGAAACCCTAGGAGGCAGGACTATAAATACAAAGCTTCATGGAAATCACACAACATGCATGCACGCAGAAGGGACCAGACGGCTAAGAGCAGAATTCTGACTTAGCCGTGCGTGTGAGCTGTCACGCGAACTTGCCGACGCACCGCATCAGATTTGTCTTGTTATTTTAGTTGTCATATAATTATTCTTGAGATGTATCCGTTCAGTATGTCTAGCTAACTTACTGAATTCGGTTTGGATTTGAATCTATGAATAATATTATTTGAGGTTTTGTTCTTAATTTGCATGATGAAGTTTAGTATTATTATTCCGAACTCAATTGCATGATAATTAGGTTAGACAATTAAGCGAAGCCTTGCACCGCAGACTTAGTTGTAAAATCTATTATCTATAGTTAAACTATCAGAAGTACGTGACTGTGAATGATAGGAGTAACACTAGAATAGGCAGTAGCTACCTTGACCGGATTCGTTATTGACTAGACTAGGTTGAATAATAATATCGTACGGACTTTGACTGGAATGTATGTGTAGGTTATTAAGCTGTGACAGGACCTTAACCTACGTGAACAGTTTATCATGTATCTTTAGTGACCGAGGATAAACATAGAAATTCATAGTGAAGAATCTGAACCGAGCTCATCTCTTGCATCTTTATTTACATCTTTTATACTTGCTGTCTGTGTGTGCGCCAGTTGTACTTGCGCAACAGTTTTCTTTTCTTTTAATTGTTACTCACAACCCAGTTTTAGATTGTAGATTAAAAAGGAGATTTCTCACCGTTCCCTGTGGATTCGACCCCAGCTTGCCAATACTATACTAGTAAGGAGAGTCGGGACAAATTTGCAGCACTCAACGACGTGCTCGTCAAAATTTGGCGCCGTTGCCGGGAGCGGCTAGAGAAGTTTTCTTTTCTTTTATTTTCTTTTTCTTTGTTACTTACTTTTTGTTTTCTTATATAAAAATCCAAAAAAATTTAGTTACGTTTAATTTAGTTGTTGTTTTTGTTTTGTATGGAAGCTAGTGGTGAGAACAGTGTGATCGGCAGACGAATAGAAACTCCAGACGCGCCAGTGCGCAATGCCGAAAACATCTTTGCTCACTTGAACCCAATTGAACTCGAGGCAATCAGAAGAGAAGTACGCAGAGACTTAGAGTTCAGAATGGACGCTGATATACAGAGGAACAACAACCAACCCCCGAATAATATGGACATACGTGCGCCAGACCCTGTCGCGCGCGTACCTGCTCCACCTGTGGCGCGACGCACCATCAAAGAGATGTCGGCTCCTCAAGTTGTTAACCAACCCTGGTGCATCATGCTACCTCCTGATGGACATTTCGAGCTACGGACTCAACTTGTTCACTACATACTAAAATTTCATGGTATGGCCAGTGAAAACCCAGTTAAGCACGTACGAGAGTTCACAGCCATCTGTGAGAATATGAGGAACGGGAACGAGGACCCAGAATTGCTAAAACTTAGAGCTTTCTCATTCTCTCTTTGTGATTCAGCTCGACAATGGTTGATGGGGCTAGCTCTGGGGTCAATAAGGACATGGCCCGAGTTACAAGAACGGTTCCTGGATAAGTTCTACCCTGCAGCCAAGGTATCACTACTCAGAAGAGAGCTAGCCGCGCCAAAGCAGTTGCACGGAGAGTCACTATTAGAGTATTACGGACTCCCGCAACATGTACGGATTGATAACTTCCTCAACGGATTGACTGAGATGGAACTCAGGTTGTTGAATGCTTGCGCAGGAGGGAACGTGAGGAATATATACCCCGAGGATGTTTGGAAGCTGATAGAAGACACTGCGGACCAAGTAAGATATCAAGTGTCACTAGAGAACAACCGCGCCAGAACACTGCATCAAGTAGACGTATCAGGAGAAATCAAAGAACTGAAAGATATGATGCAGAAGTTGATGATGAAACAAGGCGCTAATGATAGAACGTGCGAATTTTGTCACGCCACAGATCACCAGACTGACGCATGCCCCTCCCTATTCGAAGAACACGCAGATGTTAATGCAGTAGGAGGATGGAATAATGGACAAGCTAGGCAAGGACAGCCTCGATTTGGATTGGCTGAGAATGGGTTTAGTTGGAAGAATGACCAGAATTTCCAAAGACCGCGCGCTGACTGGCGCGCGCAACCTAGTGCACCCACTGGCGCGCGACCTTACGCACCAGTGACTTCCTACAACCCACCACACAGACGCACTGAAGGACAAACGCAGAATACTCAACCACCCAAGAAGTCATTGGAGGAAATAGTTAGTGAGTTGGCTGAGACAGTGCGGAGGAATGAAGAGCAGAATGATAAAAGGTTTAAACTAATAGAGAACCAGCTCACCCAGATCGCCACCACTGTGAACGAATTGAAGGCTAGTGATGGTAATCTGCCTTCTCAGGTCATTCAGAACCCGAAAGGAAGTATCAACATGGTTCAGATGGACGCGCCATAGCCAGACAATACTAGCGCGCCAGTTGATACACGCGTCACTGCTGGCTTAGAAGAACAGAGTATAGAATTAATTGTAGCACCAGTTTTCACAAGCACCTACTCTGATGCGCAAGAACAGAAGGAAGGTATCATGCTGAATGATCTCCAAGCAAGCTTGAAGTTATGTTTAGCTCCAGATTTACCAGAAAAACTTGCTGATCCGGGAACTTTTACTATTCCATGCTTTATTGGAGACACCCTGGTTAGCGAGTGCACGTTAGACTTAGGAGCATCGGTTAACTTACTGCCATATTCGCTATATTCAGCATCGTCAATGGGACCTCTAGAGCCAACGGACATTGCATTACTACTTGCGGATAACTCACGGACCGAAGCAAAGGGGAAGATAGTGGATGTCTTGACTCATGTCGACGAACTCAAGTTCCTAGCGGATTTCTATGTAGTTGACATGAATAAGCCGAATACGGAAGCAAGAGAATCTGTGTTGCTTGGCCGACCATTCATGAGGACCGCGCAAGTGTGCATTGATGTCGCAAAAGGTATGGTGACATTACAAGATAAGAAGCACGTACTCAGATTAGATGTCATCAACAGAATCAGGTTATCAGAGGAACCATTGGTAAATGATCGGGTAAACATGGCACCAATACCCAAGCATTCTGAGATGATGCGCGCCAGCCAGAAGACTATGCCTTTGGCGCGCCAGAACAATATAAAGAATAAGCCACCTGATAAGAGGAGCAGAGAGCGAAGCCCAGAGCAACACGATACTTGGGAACAGCATCGAAACGCAGATATGGTGCGCAAGATGATCATGCAGAATAGGGCTGCGCGACTCAAGGACGCGCGAGAGCTAACATGCGCACAGTCTGGCGCATTCACAGAAAGTAACACGCGAGACTTCGCATTTTCTATTACTCTTCCCTCCGATCATATTAATTACGATTTATCTACTGATATTAACTCACTTGAATTTTTGCCATGCAGAAAAGATGATATCACGGAAGGAGGCAAATGTTCAAGTGTGGGGGAGGTAAACCGTGCGCTATGAGTGCACATTTGCGTCGAGCTAACGACGTTAAACAAAGCACTCGTCGGAAGGTACTCCGACAACCTTAGCTTAGTTTTTATTTTCATGTTTTGTGTGTGCTTTAGTTTTAGTTTTAGTTTTAGTTTTAGTTTTAGTTTTAGTTTTAGTTTTAGTTTTAGTTTTAGTTTTAGTTTTAGTTTTAGTTTTAGTTTTAGTTTTAGTTTTAGTTTTAGTTTTAGTTTTAGTTTAGTTTTAGTTTTAGTTTTAGTTTTAAGTTTTAGTTTTAGTTTTAGTTTTAGTTTTAGTTTTAGTTTTAGTTTTAGTTTTAGTTTTAGTTTTAGTTTTAGGTTTAGTTTTAATTTTGGGCCCAAGTTAGTTTTGGGTCATGCATGCATGTGGGCTTTTTGTACTATAAATATATGATGAGGGGTTCATTTTGTGTCACTTTTTCTTTTTCACTTACCTCTCTAAACACAAAAACCCAAGCCACCACCGCCGACCACCAACAGCCGCCGCATCGCCGCATCGCCGCCGCGCCAAATCCCATATTCGCATAATCTTTTGCAGAACTGTAGATCTCGACAGAGGTAATTCGCTCATCAAATCTGGTTTAATTCCGAGTAATTCTGCTAGTTCAATTCAGTAGAAAGGAGTCCGGCCAGATCTGGGTCTTGCTCGCGCGTGACAGGACACGCGCGCCAGTTTGATATTTTTGAGTGTTATTTGCTGCATACAATGTCTATCTGTGTGGATCAATCGGAAAAACTGGATTTTGAGATCAAATATAGGATGTACAGTAGGTGTGAAGTGTTGCCTACGGTATTTGTTGATGCGGATTTTCTCCGAGAGATGGGTATCTATGATGAAGTGCATGCGGCATTTGCCGCGACTGGATGGGCATCGTTCATGGAACTCAGCTCGGATACTGACATGGAGGATACATTGGAGTTCCTCGCGTCATATGAGGGTTTAGCTTATCGGATTCGTACCGCCACAGGGGCGTGTACTACGAAGCCGCGCCATCACAGTTTGGCGCAGTCATGGGACTCGCGCGCATGCCTGGCGCGCAAGTTGATGAACACACAGACCAGGAGGCATGGGATGACTGGACTGACGGCAGCAAGCCGTACGCTGGAGGAAGAAGCCTCGGAATAGAATTATTGGATCCAAAGATGTTCTACATGCAGAGGCTAATCTCCCACTCGATTCTAGGGCGCTACAGTGGATCACAGCGCCCAGGGCTTATGGATATGGAGATCCTTAAGGGTCTCTACTATGGGAAGAAGGTGCGCTACACGCGCTTGCTCACCAACTAATGGGAAACGGTGAGCATGAATGGCCCACTGCTTTGTGGAGGACTGATCACGCATTTCCTGCGTGCGCTGCATATGGAGCCCTGGCTGGAAGAGCACACTATCGTACGGGCTGAGTACCTGACGCGCCAAAAGATGCGCTTGTACAAGGGGATCAAGGTTCGCGCGGATGGAACCGCGTATTGGTGTTACAGGCGCGGGCTGGAGAATGTAAGAGCTGCGCCAATTGATGTTGCGCCAGAGGTTGTGGCGCAAGAGCCAGTGGCGCCCAGAAGGAGCAGGCGCAGATCAGAGCGTGCGCGAGCTGAGTCCAGCGCACAAGGCAGTAGCGCCTATGTTCAGATGGATGAGCGCTGGGTGTTCAACGCCCAGCGTGTTATGGAGTATGTGGCACCACAGGGTGCCAACTTGGACATGACGCCGCCCAGAGGTTGGAACGCCGAAGACCCGATACCGGAAGAGTATGCGCTGCAGGGCGAAGACCCAATTGAGGAACTCTCCCGGTCGTTTTCCGTTTCATTTTAAACTCTTGTAATCGGTGTCTGAAACTATTTCGGTAATTGTTTGAACTGTTTGCTTTAAAACACTTGGTTTTAATTATCCTTATGTTTTAAATGGTGTTTTAAATTAATCGGTGCTTTCAATAATTTGGTGGGTGACTATGTTCTGAATTCGGGCTATTTACATGCATGCATTGCTATTACCGTCTTTACTACTTGTGCATAACGTGAGGATACGTTTTTGTTTAAGTGTGAGGGGTAGTAGTACATTTATCTTAGGAGTAGGATTAAAAAATTTCATTTTTTTTAGACAAACCGAATGTGAACATCTCAAGAGGTAATTGCGCGCGAGAAACACTGGCTTGCGTGACCTGTGTGCGCACTCGCGCACCTGTGGTAATTTGTGCTTATATGACTGTAGACATTAAAAATTTAAATGTCAAAATAAAATTAAAAATGATTATTTTGAATTATTAACAAATTTTAATTCAATTTAATTGTTTTGGGCCGATCCGATAATTAGAGTGGATCTTTGGGCTTTTAAAGGATTTTGGGCTACAAGTCAAGCCCACTAATCAAGGCCACATCACTAAAGCCCAGTCTTGGAATTTTTCCTATAAATAGAACACTCTTCATTCATTTGAAGGACTGAAGAAAATTCATAACAACACTTCTCTGAGAAATCTTAGCCAGTCATCAAGTACATACAACGTACCGCCTGCTACAGCTACTCAAAGAAGTAAAACGTACAAGTGAGAATTAAGTCATCGCGACCCTTGCTTGGACATCAAACAAACAAAACAAACACTCTTGTTTACTACGCAGTAGAATCAGAGGATTATTAGAGATTGTACACGAACTTTCTGAAATCAATAAAATTGACATTTGTTCCCTTTATTTTGTTTTACACAAAATATTGAGCCTACAAATTCTGGTGAACCCGACGTGAAAATATCTACCTCTCATCTCTACGACGTGGTAATCAAGTTGCTGCTACAACATGTCTTCTCAACAAACTAGTCCCAGCAAACATACGCTGCTGTTTTGCAGAAGTCACCAAACACTGCTACTTTTGCTAACGCTACTCTCTTGACATACCGCATGTTGGTGTTTGCACAAGGGGTATGGCAAGGAAGGTTGCTGTCAACGCAGCAGCTGCAAGCTTACGCGCTGCTGTAGTGCCAACTAGGGCACGCAAGTACTCTGCTGCTTCCATTGCTGCCGCTGCTGCAGCTGTGATAGCTTCCAACTCCCCTAAGCACAAGGAGAATGAAGTCATTAAGACTACTGCTACATCACCTCCTAAGATCATGTCTGTTCTACCAAAGAAGAATGAAGTTGTTGAGCATAACATTGCAACTGTCATGACAATAGAGGCTAAAACTTTTGAGGAACAGATGTTGGAAATGAGAAGACTCTTGGAGCAAGTTATGCTAGACAATGAGGAGAAAAGTAAGCAAATTGTGGACCTTCAAAAGGAGGTAGTCGGACTGCGTGGAAAAGAGAAATGCGAAGAAATCAACTGTGATGTTACAGAGAATGACAAGAATGCTGACAAACTCATCATAGGGGAAGGTGGATCGTATAGCGAGACACAACTACAAGAGATGATAGTGACTGCAGTCAAAAGTCAACTAGGTGGCAGCTCCTCTGCTGGTTTACGTTATACTAAGCCATACACTAAACGGATTGATAGCTTACGCATGCCGTTAGGCTATCAACCCCCTAAATTTCAGCAGTTTGACGGCAAAGGAAATCCTAAGCAGCATGTTGCTCATTTTGTGGAAACTTGTAACAACGCAGGTACTGAGGGAGACTTGTTGGCTAAGCAGTTTGTGCGTTCCCTAAAAGGAATGGCATTTGATTGGTATACAGATTTAGATGTCGAGTCTATTGACAGTTGGGATCATATGCAAGATGAATTTCTTAACAGATTCTACAGTACTAGACGCATTGTCAGTATGAGTGAATTGACAAATACCAAGCAGTGGGGTGACGAGCCTGTTGTTGATTACATCAACCGTTGGCGTGCACTAAGCCTTGAGTGTAAGGATCGGATCAGTGAGACATCAGCTGTAGAGATGTGTATAGATGGCATGAGTTGGGAACTTTTGTACATCTTGAAAGGCATCAAACCTAGGACTTTTCAAGAGTTAGCAACGCGTGCACATGACATGGAGATAACTGTGAAGGGTCATGGAAAGAGTCGGATGACCTCTTCAAGTGTATCTTTCGAAAAGAACGAATACAAGGAAACTAACAAGGCTCCTAAAAGCACTCCGAAAGAAGTCATGGCTGTCAACACCAGCAGCGCGCCTATAATGATTTCTGCAAAACCCAAATATAATAAAAAGAAAAAACAGATACAAGGGATTTTAGAAGTAACAAGCTCACTCTAAAAGAATTGCAAGCCAAAAAGTATCCATTTCCTGATTCTGACTTAGCAGGTATGCTAGATGACTTGTTGGAGAAAAGAATAATTCAATTGCCAGAGTCAAAACGTCCCGAGGAAGCCAACCAAGTCAACAATCCTAAATACTGTCGCTATCATAGATTGGTCAGTCATAGTATCGAAGATTGTGTAACACTAAAAGAACTGATTATGAGATTGGCTAAGGAGGGAAAGATCATTTTAGACACTGACGAAACAGTGGAAACCAATCATGCTGCAGTGACAATGTGTTGTGAGTCAGATGAGGAGTACAAGTACAGTGTTCAGTTTGGTAGCTTTGAACCAACAACAGTATGGATTCAAGCGATCACCTACACAGTCAAAACAAAAAAGTACGTTCGTAAGATTACACCAAAGGATGTTGAAAAGACAAGTGATGATGATGAAGGATGGACGTTGGTGACAAGACGAAAGGCAAAGAAGTTAGTAAGACCACAACCACAGCCTGTTCTTCACAGAAGAAAACAAAACACAAAGAAGGGACCCCAACGTCCTAAAGCAAAAGCAAAGAGGAAGTCAAAGAAGGTGACAAAACCACATGTACAACCGGTCAATCTTTTGAAACAAGATCCACAAACTCATGTCACTTTAGGAGATTTCTTTCCGGAAGGATACTTTGATAAAGTAGCTGTCAATGTAGCATCATCAACGGCTAGTGAAGAAAGCATAGAAACGGATAAAGAAACGCAATCAGTTAAGGCGTTGGCTACAAAAGCACCGTCATACATTGATCATCAAAAACCAACTGTTGTTCTCGACATATCAAATTTTGACTTGCCAGAGGATAAACGTCAACAAGTGGCACATGCAATTCAAGACCGAAAGTTGTGTGAAAAAATGATGAAAAACATCGAAGTACTGCCAGAAAGCTCTACAAGATGTGTATCATGTAACACCGCTCTGACATTTTCCGATGAAGACCTCCTACTGGGTTCGAAACCTCACAACAGACCGTTGTACGTTTCAGGATACATACGAGAACAAATGGTCAAGAGAATTTTGATAGATGGAGGTTCGGGAGTGAACCTTATGCCAAAAGCAACAATGAATGAGTTGGGGATCACAGTTGACGAACTTTCCAACAGTCGGACGATAATTCATGGCTTCAACTTAAATGGAGAACGTGCAATTGGCATGATCCGTGTGAATCTTACTATCGGAGAACTATCCTCCGACACTCTATTTCATGTCATAGAAGGAAAGACTTCATTCAAACTACTACTCGGCCGTCCATGGAAACATGAAAATGGTGTTGTTGCTTCGACTCTCCATCAATGCTTGAAATACTATCGCGGAGGTGAAAGAAAGATCAATGGAGATGTCAAACCATTTACTAAGGCCGATGCATTTTTCGCAGATGCTAAGTTCTTTGAGGAAAATTGCACATCAAGTGAATTGCTACCATCCAGCATCACTTCGACCGGAAAAGGAGTCAAATGCGTTGCTGAAGTAGATAAACTACCAAGCAAGACTCAAACAAAGAATGAGCAAGAAAGTCAAACCAAATTCGACAACTCTAACATCAAATTGGAGAACCAAAGTCTAACTCTGCCCTTCCTGTTCTGCGATACATACCAAATCCCGTCGAAAGAAAGGAGAGAGTCCTTTCACAGAATGTAAAAATTCTACAAAAACATGCAAGGAACATGAAAAGGTCATCAAATCAGTAAGAGAAGAATGGGTTGCAAAAGTTGTTGTTCCTCTCCACAATGCCAATCTAACAAGGATAACAAACCCTCCGCCAGCGGGTTTTGTTTTCTCTACCGAACCACTTGAAGGGCAAACCAATTTAAGTGGGAGGTTTGATCCTAATGCATACAAGCTGATGGAAAAGTCGGGATATGATTTCAAAAATCCAGCTTTGCTCGGAAGCTTAATCAAACCTCACGCATACAACCTTAATCAAATATGCGGAGAGACTTCAAAACATAATGGACGAGGCTATGAACCTCCAAAACCTATAAGGATTTCAGCTCGTCGTGAAAGAAACACAGCTTCCACTCTGTATGTTGAAACTGAGGATGTCGAAGGATATTACGAAGAACAATCTGATGCACCAGCAACTTCTACATTTGACAGAATCAGTCCACCTTTCACAAAAGCAAAACCTAGCGTATTTGATAGAATACATAGGCCAACAGAGCAACGACCTAATTCTAAAGTGTTTGATAGGCTAGGCGATCGAGTCAAAAGAAACAACGATGATTTATAACTACTCAAAAGAACCGATAACGAAACGCTTGAGGAGTTCAGTTTTTGAACGTTTGGGAACAATAAGAGATCCAAAGCATCACCAGCAAATGGAAAATTTTACCGATGAGGAAGTAACGTCCTATCATATCACTGTGGAAGAAGTCCTTGACATCGATGAGAGATAGAAGCAGATCAAGCTCTAGAAACACTAGAGGACTGGGGGCAGTCAACAGTAGATGATCCTTATGTGGTACGTGAAGTCTACACAAATGGTGCATACAAAATTGTAGATCAAGAAGGTTAAGGATAGGACCCATAAATGGAAAGTTCCTGAAGCGCTACTACTCTTAATCCGAAAAGCACATGTAAACTCCTAAGCAAGAGTATAAACTGCATACTTTGAACTACGTTGACTTGATCTTGCGAATTATCTTGCAAGTACGTAGGCAACTTGATGTAATATTCAGGTGCAGTCACAGCAAAAAAAACAAAAACAAAAAAAAAGTTGTACACTCCTGGCCTGCAAGAGTTAAAACTGTGAACGGCTAAAAAAAAAAAACAAAGTTTTATAATATCAAAAAAAAGTCAAAAAAAAGTCAAAAAAAACTTGCGTAGAAGAATAACTAAGAATTTGTGCTTTGCCAGTGAAGCTCTAGCATTCGAACTCTCCGATACGCAAATATATGTTGACCATCCTCGTGGTAATCCTTTACATGCACCATCCTTTTACCTACGAAAGAGACAAAAAGAATGTAGATCAGTGTCTCGTATCAAAATACAAAGAACAAAGGATTTCATTGAACAACAATTTAGCATGGTTTGCAGTCCTCCAGGAAAGTTATTATCTCATGGACGACAAACTCCACTGGGGGTTATGTTGAGTCTCCGCTACTTAAAAAAGCATCAGGATAGTCAACTTCCCAGTAAGTTTGTCGCCGCTAATCGTTGACGACACCATCCGTCGGGGTTGTGTTGGGTCTCCGCTACTTAAAAAAGTATCAGGATAACCAACTTCCCAACGGGATGTCGCCGAGGAACCATGTGGACGAAGAACTCCGCCGGGGGTTGTGTTGGGTCTCCGCTACTTAAAAAAGCATCAGGATAACCAACTTCCCAGCGAGTTTTTCGTCGCTAATCGTTGACGACACCGTCTGTCGGGGGTTGTGTTGGGTCTCCGCTACTTAAAAAAGTATCAGGATAATCAACTTCCCAACGGGATGTCGCCGCAGAACCTCTATCATCCTACATGAACAAGACTATACACACAAGAACCCCACAAGTGTAATACAAGCAAATAAAAAACAAACAGAACTTCATCAACAGTAAGCTGCACTCACCTTCAGAAAAGATGTCAAAGCACTTGGGGGCAGTTCAAAATACTTGTTTGATCTGACAACAACAACAACAAAAAGTCAGCTTGGAACATATCAGTACTCAAACTATACACTCAAACACAAACATCAAGAGCTCAAGCATATGTGCTAGTAAAGTCCAACTCACCTCTAGCAAATAAAAAATCTGAGGTCTTCAAATTTGTCAAGGGAGAATTTCCAGTGAGCTGGGCAAGCACCTGGGGCAATCAAGAGAAGCACTGAGCATTGCCAAACCAAAAGGATTCTAGATATTTCAAGAAAAACAGCAATGAACCTAGGTAACGCAGGCCTTTGTCAACATTGCCAAATCAAAAAGCACTAACTTTATCAATAATAAGATTGACTAATCACCTTATCAAAGAGGAGTCTACCTGCTGCCAGTTCTAGAAAATAATCGATCAGGGAGTAGTCAACTTGAGCAAATACTCAAGTTTTAACACATAAACATAAGCAAAAGTAATGCATGCTGCTATTGGACACAGAAGAGCTCAAAGGAATATGATCCAAAATAAGCAGAATATCATTCCTAACTTGATGAGAAGCTACGTACTAGTAACTTATGGTCAGGGCATAGCTCGTGCTAACATAGCTCGATGCACATGAGCAGGAACATTATAAAAGGCTTCGAATAAAACACATAATGGAAGCTTGCAATAAAATAAGCATACCAAAAGAAAGCATGTAACCAGTTCTGCACACGAAAAAAATGCTAGCCATGAGATATATCATTAAAAAGGGAGTGATGACATACTGTTTGACAACCAAGCTGAACTATGACTGCAAGCTGCAGCAGATCAGTTTTGCGCTCGAAAACTCAACGCTACACAAACCAAATCAAACCTAACAAAACAATCCAGCAGTGAGAAAGATGATTGAGTCAGAGCAACCAAAACGTTCAACTCACAAACCACGGAAGTTACCTGGAGAGAACACAAACCCTAGGCACAACAATAGGAAGGAGTATAGAGCTGCCTACTTATGCTAATGTCAGGTACCTAATTTGCATCACGAAATCACAATCACCACAAATTAGGAAAGTGATACTTCTTTCGGTTTCCAAAATTGGATTGATTAAGAAACCTAAGACAGTATAAATCTCTAAAGGCAAAATCATGACCAATACAAACTTAGAAATCCAATTTTTTGGAATACACATGACAAACCTGAGACAGAATTAGAATCACCGCAAACATTGGTGACGTCCCTATTGAACGAACGCCACTGATAGAGGGTTGATTTCGAAGGCGGTAACGAGGTGTTGCCCGAAGCGCGAGGTTTCGGAGCGCGTTCTAAGACAGAGACGTGCCGCAACCGAGCCACAAACGAAATCCAACACGACGACGTGCGAAAGATGACTCATACGGTACCGCAGCCGAGCCACATCCGTCGAATACAATTTTTGAAATAGCGAGACCAAGATTCCGACCGACAAGGGCCAAATCAACATTTTCAGTAATCAAATTTACACAGGATCGGAAAACAACAATGGCCAATTCACGCAAAAAGTTAGTCAAAATCGTTGACTGATGCAATTAAGTTTGCACCGGACTTGAATAAGATGAGATGAGAAGAGTTGAAGATGGAGATGAGATGAAGTTGGGAGTGGAGGAGGAGACGAAGATGAAGATTAAGAAGTTGATTAATTCATTTGTTGTCCAAACCAAATACATCTAGGGTAACATATAGTGCATAATTCAAATTCCCTAAATTACACATTAGTCCCTAATGTTCCTTCATTATAAGGTATGTAACATTCCTCCCCGCTTCGAAAAACCTTGTCCTCAAGGTTTGCTATTTCTGGTGGTCTTGGCGAAGAAAATATGGTAAATACATTAATGTCCCACGTCTGTCCAACCATTAGCAAAGAGTCAAGCTTGTAGCCGTTCACTTCTGGTCTGATGCAATCACCATCTCCAGCTTTCTCCTCTTCAATGTAGTCATTGTCCAACATCATCTTGTATGAGTGATTTTCATCCTCAGTGGCTGCATCCTTGGCTTTCAAGTTACACATGTTTGTCATATATGAAGTCATATAGGCAATCCAGTTGCCTATTGGCTTCATCAAGAAGGTCCAACAGAATACAACTCTTCCCTTACGATATCGGGTGAAATGTAACTTAGTAATATGAGTTCCCCTGATTAGATATAAGCTTGTATGTGCTTTCCAACACTCACCCGTCAGTAGCTTGAACATAGATTCTACCTTTTGGATTGAAGAGAGCACTACATCCCATCGCTCCGAGAGATACCAAATGTATTCGCAAGCCATAATGTAAGGATCCCATAATTGTTTGCAATATCCATTGAAAATATGATTCACATGCGCCACTAGTAATGGTTGATTCAACACTTTAACAATTCTCACCATTTCAAATCTGAGTTTGAGCAGCCCAAGCTTCATAACATTTGTTGCCATTATAGTTTGTGTCAGTCTCATGTTTACACAACTTTTTCGAGTAAGCTTTTGATCCATCACCTTCATGAAACTCAATAGTTCATCTGGTGGTTTAATCGGTGGTAAATAGAACAACTGCCTTGGGCTCGGTAGTTTGAATTGATCATCTGAGACACATGAGTCCCCAGAACATAAGACCTTTGAAGCATTTTCACAAACACCTTGTGTGCATAAACTCCACTTGTGATCTGAACCCCAAAATGTATCTTCTAAACCTCTTACTTCACATCTCTGATCGACCACATTATCTTCAGAATGTATGGGAGAATAAGAATCAATTGTATTGGAGGCATTTTCACACACCGTTTGAGCGCAGCCGTCCAAACCACAATTCAAAACATTAGAAGAAACCAAAAATCCAGATTCTACACATCCATCCCCAATAACAGGCTCCACATCATCCTCAATATTATTGCTCTCAATTTGACAAGCTAAAATAAGAGAATCTGAAGAGAGTACCTCCGGTTGAAGTCTCAAAGTCCCTAGCATATGTTCCGTTCTCAATTTGCCATCACTGTGCAAGAGACCATGCGCCTTGTCTTGACGATTTTCAAGGAAATCTAGTCTGCGGGATGTTGCTTCGGACATTGATTTTGCCGCTTCGAGTTGCTTCCGTATAGCTTCGAGTTGCTTCAGCATAGCTTCAACTGATTTTCAAGGAAATCTCTCAACGAGAGCACCAATTGATGCAATTAAGTTTGCACCGGACTTGAATAAGATGAGATGAGAAGAGTTGAAGATGGAGATGAGATGAAGTTGGGAGTGGAGGAGGAGACGAAGATGAAGATTAAGAAGTTGATTAATTCATTTGTTGTCCAAACCAAATACATCTAGGGTAACATATAGTGCATAATTCAAATTCCCTAAATTACACATTAGTCCCTAATGTTCCTTCATTATAAGGTATGTAACATTGACCCATAGAGTCAAGATGGAAATGTTGACTGCTGTGTAAAAAATTAAAACCAAACAAGCGAGTCATGTGACTTTTCTATAAAATGAAAGTCCATGGTTAAAGAAATATATTATTATCAAGTTGGATAACGACTTTGATGTAATATGTGTGTCAGACGATAAGTTTGGCCATTGCAAATTTGTTCTCATCAATATCATCCGAACCCTATCACCAATCACACTCAAATCATGCGGGTGACAAGGTTCAGAGGGGGCAATTTGTAGACATTAAAAATTTAAATGTCAAAATAAAATTAAAAATGATTATTTTGAATTATTGACAAATTTTAATTCAATTTAATTGTTTTGGGCCGATCCGATAATTATAGTGGATCTTTGGGCTTTTAAAGGATTTTGGGCTACAAGTCAAGCCCATTAATCAAGCCCACATCACTAAAGCCCAGTCTTGGAATTTTTCCTATAAATAGAACACTCTTCATTCATTTGAAGGACTGAAGAAAATTCATAACAACACTTCTCTGAGAAATCTAAGCTATATGCAGTCATCAAGTACATACAACGTACCGCCTGCTACAGCTACTCAAAGAAGTAAAACGTACAAGTGAGATTAAGTCATCGCGACCCTTGCTTGGACATCAAACAAACAAAACAAACACTCTTGTTTACTTCGCAGTAGAATCAGAGGATTATTAGAGATTGTACACGAACTTTCTGAAATCATTAAAATTGACATTTGTTCCCTCTATTTTGTTTTACACAAAATATTGAGCCTACAATGACATATTCTGAATTTTTGATAATTTTTTCGAATCTTGTGTATTTCTTGAGTGGAATAACGAGGGATGTGGAGTTGATAGAAACGTCCTAGAGAAGCAGTCGACCGAACAGAAGCTTGAGGATCGGTTGTATGGTTATGAGTATTCGTGGAGGTTGGTACCCCGCGGTCAAAGGATAAAAGAGCAAGCTCAGTCACGCAGATGCCGAAGGCGGAAACCCTAATGGCGTGACGAGACGGGAAAACAGACCGTCTTCGCTGAAGTTAGTTGCTCAGGAAGGGGCGCACGGTTGCAAACACGTGAGTTGACTTGCGCGCGACTGGCCAGAAGCGAGAGCGGGGCGTGGTTCCATAGCTGCTATCCGAAGGCCATGATTGGAAACCGTTCTAGGGAAGAATCAAGATCCGGACCAGAAAGAAGTATTCAATTCAAAGTTAAAGCTCAAAAGGCCGAAACAATGAAAAGAAGAAAAGTGTGCAACAAAAGTATCAGATGTCCGAGAAACAAACAGAGAAGCGTCAAAGACGTAAAGCTCAGAAACCCTAGGACACGGATCTATCACGTATCAGAGGAAACAGATAAAATTAACCATGCAATCGCAACTCAAGAAGAATTCGGTGACCGGTCTTAAACATGACTATCTCCCAATCATTCGAATTGGTATGCATTCCACAAGAGAGGTAACACAAGGTTTGAATTAATTACTGAGTCAGTTTTGTGTTATATAATCACAGTTGCGCAGGTTGTGTGAGTGGCGCAGACGTGTGGCGCAGTAAGTCCAACAATCACGCGTGCATTACACAAAAGGTAAGGAAGCCGACTTGTTCAGGGACGAACAAGAGTAAGTGTGGGGGATTTGATAGAGCACAGTTGTACGCTACTTTAAGTCCTTTACATTGCTTATATTCTAACATATTTCAGTATAAGATTACGCTTTTGGTGTAGTTTTGTATCTCAGGTTCAAAAGAAGAGTTAGAATAAAAACGCAACAAGAAGGCTGAAATTCAGAGCAAAAGACAACAACTTGACAACAAAGGACAGAAGACCACTAGCGCGCGAGCACTATGGCGCGCGAGTGAAGGTCGCGCAGAAGACAGCAAAACGGTGACGTCAGCAGACAGCTAATATCCGAAGCGATGACGTCATCACGCGCCAAAGATATTTCTAAGTTCGGTTTTTGGAGATTACATATTTCCTAAGCTGATTTTTAGAGATAAAGAAGATTTCCTACAGATATCCTTGCCTAAATATTCATGGAAACCCTAGGAGGCAGGACTATAAATACAAAGCTTCATGGAAATCAACAACATGCATGCACGCAGAAGGGACCAGACGGCTAAGAGCAGAATTCTGACTTAGCCGTGCGTGTGAGCTGTCACGCGAACTTGCCGACGCACCGCATCAGATTTGTCTTGTTATTTTAGTTGTCATATAATTATTCTTGAGATGTATCCGTTCAGTATGTCTAGCTAACTTACTGAATTCGGTTTGGATTTGAATCTATGAATAATATTATTTGAGGTTTTGTTCTTAATTTGCATGATGAAGTTTAGTATTATTATTCCGAACTCAATTGCATGATAATTAGGTTAGACAATTAAGCGAAGCCTTGCACCGCAGACTTAGTTGTAAAATCTATTATCTATAGTTAAACTATCAGAAGTACGTGACTGTGAATGATAGGAGTAACACTAGAATAGGCAGTAGCTACCTTGACCGGATTCGTTATTGACTAGACTAGGTTGAATAATAATATCATACGGACTTTGACCGGAATGTATGTGTAGGTTATTAAGCTGTGACAGGACCTTAACCTACGTGAACAGTTTATCATGTATCTTTAGTGACCGAGGATAAACATAGAAATTCATAGTGAAGAATCTGAACCGAGCTCATCTCTTGCATCTTTATTTACATCTTTTATACTTGCTGTCTGTGTGTGCGCCAGTTGTACTTGCGCAACAGTTTTCTTTTCTTTTAATTGTTACTCACAACCCAGTTTTAGATTGTAGATTAAAAGGAGATTTCTCACCGTTCCCTGTGGATTCGACCCCAGCTTGCCAATATATACTAGTAAGGAGAGTCGGGACAAATTTGCAGCACTCAACGACGTGCTCGTCAAAATTTGGCGCCGTTGCCGGGAGCGGCTAGAGAAGTTTTCTTTTCTTTTATTTTCTTTTTCTTTGTTACTTACTTTTTTTTTCTTATATAAAAATCCAAAAAAATTTAGTTACGTTTAATTTAGTTGTTGTTTTTGTTTTGTATGGAAGCTAGTGGTGAGAACAGTGTGATCGGCAGACGAATAGAAACTCCAGACGCGCCAGTGCGCAATGCCGAAAACATCTTTGCTCGCTTGAACCCTGAACTCGAGGCAATCAGAAGAGAAGTACGCAGAGACTTAGAGTTCAGAATGGACGCTGATATACAGAGGAACAACAACCAACCCCGAATAATATGGACATACGTGCGCCAGACCCTGTCGCGCGCGTACCTGCTCCACCTGTGGCGCGACGCACCATCAAAGAGATGTCGGCTCCTCAAGTTGTTAACCAACCCTGGTGCATCATGCTACCTCCTGATGGACATTTCGAGCTACGGACTCAACTTGTTCACTACATACTAAAATTTCATGGTATGGCCAGTGAAAACCCAGTTAAGCACGTACGAGAGTTCACAGCCATCTGTGAGAATATGAGGAACGGGAACGAGGACCCAGAATTGCTAAAACTTAGAGCTTTCTCATTCTCTCTTTGTGATTCAGCTCGACAATGGTTGATGGGGCTAGCTCTGGGGTCAATAAGGACATGGCCCGAGTTACAAGAACGGTTCCTGGATAAGTTCTACCCTGCAGCCAAGGTATCACTACTCAGAAGAGAGCTAGCCGCGCCAAAGCAGTTGCACGGAGAGTCACTATTAGAGTATTACGGACTCCCGCAACATGTACGGATTGATAACTTCCTCAACGGATTGACTGAGATGGAACTCAGGTTGTTGAATGCTTGCGCAGGAGGGAACGTGAGGAATATATACCCGAGGATGTTTGGAAGCTGATAGAAGACACTGCGGACCAAGTAAGATATCAAGTGTCACTAGAGAACAACCGCGCCAGAACACTGCATCAAGTAGACGTATCAGGAGAAATCAAAGAACTGAAAGATATGATGCAGAAGTTGATGATGAAACAAGGCGCTAATGATAGAACGTGCGAATTTTGTCACGCCACAGATCACCAGACTGACGCATGCCCCTCCCTATTCGAAGAACACGCAGATGTTAATGCAGTAGGAGGATGGAATAATGGACAAGCTAGGCAAGGACAGCCTAGATTTGGATTGGCTGAGAATGGGTTTAGTTGGAAGAATGACCAGAATTTCCAAAGACCGCGCGCTGACTGGCGCGCGCAACCTAATGCACCCACTGGCGCGCGACCTTACGCACCAGTGACTTCCTTACAACCCACCACACAGACGCACTGAAGGACAAACGCAGAATACTCAACCACCCAAGAAGTCATTGGAGGAAATAGTTAGTGAGTTGGCTGAGACAGTGCGGAGGAATGAAGAGCAGAATGATAAAAGGTTTAAACTAATAGAGAACCAGCTCACCCAGATCGCCACCACTGTGAACGAATTGAAGGCTAGTGATGGTAATCTGCCTTCTCAGGTCATTCAGAACCCGAAAGGAAGTATCAACATGGTTCAGATGGACGCGCCATAGCCAGACAATACTAGCGCGCCAGTTGATACACGCGTCACTGCTGGCTTAGAAGAACAGAGTATAGAATTAATTGTAGCACCAGTTTTCACAAGCACCTACTCTGATGCGCAAGAACAGAAGGAAGGTATCATGCTGAATGATCTCCAAGCAAGCTTGAAGTTATGTTTAGCTCCAGATTTACCAGAAAAACTTGCTGATCCGGGAACTTTTACTATTCCATGCTTTATTGGAGACACCCTGGTTAGCGAGTGCACGTTAGACTTAGGAGCATCGGTTAACTTACTGCCATATTCGCTATATTCAGCATCGTCAATGGGACCTCTAGAGCCAACGGACATTGCATTACTACTTGCGGATAACTCACGGACCGAAGCAAAGGGGAAGATAGTGGATGTCTTGACTCATGTCGGCGAACTCAAGTTCCTAGCGGATTTCTATGTAGTTGACATGAATAAGCCGAATACGAAGCAAGAGAATCTGTGTTGCTTGGCCGACCATTCATGAGGACCGCGCAAGTGTGCATTGATGTCGCAAAAGGTATGGTGACATTACAAGATAAGAAGCACGTACTCAGATTAGATGTCATCAACAGAATCAGGTTATCAGAGGAACCATTGGTAAATGATCGGGTAAACATGGCACCAATACCCAAGCATTCTGAGATGATGCGCGCCAGCCAGAAGACTATGCCTTTGGCGCGCCAGAACAATATAAAGAATAAGCCACCTGATAAGAGGAGCAGAGAGCGAAGCCCAGAGCAACACGATACTTGGGAACAGCATCGAAACGCAGATATGGTGCACAAGATGATCATGCAGAATAGGGCTGCGCGACTCAAGGACGCGCGAGAGCTAACATGCGCACAGTCTGGCGCATTCACAGAAAGTAACACGCGAGACTTCGCATTTTCTATTACTCTTCCCTCCGATCATATTAATTACGATTTATCTACTGATATTAACTCACTTGAATTTTTGCCATGCAGAAAAGATGATATCACGGAAGGAGGCAAATGTTCAAGTGTGGGGAGGTAAACCGTGCGCTATGAGTGCACATTTGCGTCGAGCTAACGACGTTAAACAAAGCACTCGTCGGAAGGTACTCCGACAACCTTAGCTTAGTTTTTATTTTCATGTTTTGTGTGTGCTTTAGTTTAGTTTTAGTTTTAGTTTTTAGTTTTAGTTTTAGTTTTAGTTTTAGTTTTAGTTTTAGTTTTAGTTTTAGTTTTAGTTTTAGTTTTAGTTTTAGTTTTAGTTTTAGTTTTAGTTTTAGTTTTAGTTTTAGTTTTAGTTTTAGTTTTAGTTTTAGTTTTAGTTTTAGTTTTAGTTTAGGTTTAGTTTTAATTTTGGGCCCAAGTTAGTTTTGGGTCATGCATGCATGTGGGCTTTTTGTACTATAAATATATGATGAGGGGTTCATTTTGTGTCACTTTTTCTTTTTCACTTACCTCTCTAAACACAAAAACCCAAGCCACCACCGCCGACCACCAACAGCCGCCGCATCGCCGCATCGCCGCCGCGCCAAAGCCCATATTCGCATAATCTTTTGCAGAACTGTAGATCTCGACAGAGGTAATTCGCTCATCAAATCTGGTTTAATTCCGAGTAATTCTGCTAGTTCAATTCAGTAGAAAGGAGTCCGGCCAGATCTGGGTCTTGCTCGCGCGTGACAGGACACGCGCGCCAGTTTGATATTTTTGAGTGTTATTTGCTGCATACAATGTCTATCTGTGTGGATCAATCGGAAAAACTGGATTTTGAGATCAAATATAGGATGTACAGTAGGTGTGAAGTGTTGCCTACGGTATTTGTTGATGCGGATTTTCTCCGAGAGATGGGTATCTATGATGAAGTGCATGCGGCATTTGCCGCGACTGGATGGGCATCGTTCATGGAACTCAGCTCGGATACTGACATGGAGGATACATTGGAGTTCCTCGCGTCATATGAGGGTTTAGCTTATCGGATTCGTACCGCCACAGGGGCGTGTACTACGAAGCCGCGCCATCACAGTTTGGCGCAGTCATGGGACTCGCGCGCATGCCTGGCGCGCAAGTTGATGAACACACAGACCAGGAGGCATGGGATGACTGGTATGACGGCAGCAAGCCGTACGCTGGAGGAAGAAGCCTCGGAATAGAATTATTGGATCCAAAGATGTTCTACATGCAGAGGCTAATCTCCCACTCGATTCTAGGGCGCTACAGTGGATCACAGCGCCCAGGGCTTATGGATATGGAGATCCTTAAGGGTCTCTACTATGGGAAGAAGGTGCGCTACACGCGCTTGCTAACCAACTAATGGGAAACGGTGAGCATGAATGGCCCACTGCTTTGTGGAGGACTGATCACGCATTTCCTGCGTGCGCTGCATATGGAGCCCTGGCTGGAAGAGCACACTATCGTACGGGCTGAGTACCTGACGCGCCAAAAGATGCGCTTGTACAAGGGGATCAAGGTTCGCGCGGATGGAACCGCGTATTGGTGTTACAGGCGCGGGCTGGAGAATGTAAGAGCTGCGCCAATTGATGTTGCGCCAGAGGTTGTGGCGCAAGAGCCAGTGGCGCCCAGAAGGAGCAGGCGCAGATCAGAGCGTGCGCGAGCTGAGTCCAGCGCACAAGGCAGTAGCGCCTATGTTCAGATGGATGAGCGCTGGGTGTTCAACGCCCAGCGTGTTATGGAGTATGTGGCACCACAGGGTGCCAACTTGGACATGACGCCGCCCAGAGGTTGGAACGCCGAAGACCCGATACCGGAAGAGTATGCGCTGCAGGGCGAAGACCCAATTGAGGAACTCTCCCGGTCGTTTTCCGTTTCATTTTAAACTCTTGTAATCGGTGTCTGAAACTATTTCGGTAATTGTTTGAACTGTTTGCTTTAAAACACTTGGTTTTAATTATCCTTATGTTTTAAATGGTGTTTTAAATTAATCGGTGCTTTCAATAATTTGGTGGGTGACTATGTTCTGAATTCGGGCTATTTACATGCATGCATTGCTATTACCGTCTTTACTACTTGTGCATAACGTGAGGATACGTTTTTGTTTAAGTGTGAGGGGTAGTAGTACATTTATCTTAGGAGTAGGATTAAAAAATTTCATTTTTTTTAGACAAACCGAATGTGAACACATCTCAAGAGGTAATTGCGCGCGAGAAACACTGGCTTGCGTGACCTGTGTGCGCACTCGCGCACCTGTGGTAATTTGTGCTTATATGACTGTAGACATTAAAAATTTAAATGTCAAAATAAAATTAAAAATGATTATTTTGAATTATTAACAAATTTTAATTCAATTTAATTGTTTTGGGCCGATCCGATAATTAGAGTGGATCTTTGGGCTTTTAAAGGATTTTGGGCTACAAGTCAAGCCCACTAATCAAGGCCACATCACTAAAGCCCAGTCTTGGAATTTTTCCTATAAATAGAACACTCTTCATTCATTTGAAGGACTGAAGAAAATTCATAACAACACTTCTCTGAGAAATCTTAGCCAGTCATCAAGTACATACAACGTACCGCCTGCTACAGCTACTCAAAGAAGTAAAACGTACAAGTGAGATTAAGTCATCGCGACCCTTGCTTGGACATCAAACAAACAAAACAAACACTCTTGTTTACTACGCAGTAGAATCAGAGGATTATTAGAGATTGTACACGAACTTTCTGAAATCAATAAAATTGACATTTGTTCCCTTTATTTTGTTTTACACAAAATATTGAGCCTACAAATTCTGGTGAACCCGACGTGAAAATATCTACCTCTCATCTCTACGACGTGGTAATCAAGTTGCTGCTACAACATGTCTTCTCAACAAACTAGTCCCAGCAAACATACGCTGCTGTTTTGCAGAAGTCACCAAACACTGCTACTTTTGCTAACGCTACCTCTCTTGACATACCGCATGTTGGTGTTTGCACAAGGGGTATGGCAAGGAAGGTTGCTGTCAACGCAGTAGCTGCAAGCTTACGCGCTGCTGTAGTGCCAACTAGGGCACGCAAGTACTCTGCTGCTTCCATTGCTGCCGCTGCTGCAGCTGTGATAGCTTCCAACTCCCCGAAGCACAAGGAGAATGAAGTTATTAAGACTACTGCTACATCACCTCCTAAGATCATGTCTGTTCTACCAAAGAAGAATGAAGTTGTTGAGCATAACATTGCAACTGTCATGACAATAGAGGCTAAAACGTTTGAGGAACAGATGTTGGAAATGAGAAGACTCTTGGAGCAAGTTATGCTAGACAATGAGGAGAAAAGTAAGCAAATTGTGGACCTTCAAAAGGAAGTAGTCGGACCGCGTGGAAAAGAGAAATGCGAAGAAATCAACTGTGATGTTACAGAGAATGACAAGAATGCTGACAAACTCATCATAGGGGAAGGTGGATCGTATAGCGAGACACAACTACAAGAGATGATAGTGACAGCAGTCAAAAGTCAACTAGGTGGCAGCTCCTCTACTGGTTTACGTTATACTAAGCCATACACTAAAAGGATTGATAGCTTACGCATGCCGTTAGGCTATCAACCCCCTAAATTTCAGCAATTTGACGGCAAAGGAAATCCTAAGCAGCATGTTGCTCATTTTGTGGAAACTTGTAACAACGCAGGTACTGAGGGAGACTTGTTGGCTAAGCAGTTTGTGTGTTCCCTAAAAGGAATGGCATTTGATTGGTATACAGATTTAGATGTCGAGTCTATTGACAGTTGGGATCATATGCAAGATGAATATCTTAACAGATTCTACAGTACTAGACGCATTGTCAGTATGAGTGAATTGACAAATACCAAGCAGTGGGGTGACGAGCCTGTTGTTGATTACATCAACCGTTGGCGTGCACTAAGCCTTGAGTGTAAGGATCGGATCAGTGAGACATCAGCTGTAGAGATGTGTATAGATGGCATGAGTTGGGAACTTTTGTACATCTTGAAGGGCATCAAACCTAGGACTTTTCAAGAGTTAGCAACGCGTGCACACGACATGGAGATAACTGTGAAGGGCATGGAAAGAGTCGGATGACCTCTTCAAGTGTATCTTTCGAAAAGAACGAATACAAGGAAACTAACAAGGCTCCTAAAAGCACTCCGAAAGAAGTCATGGCTGTCAACACCAGCAGCGCGCCTATAATGATTTCTGCAAAACCCAAATATAATAAAAAGAAAAAAACAGATACAAGGGATTTTAGAAGTAACAAGCTCACTCTAAAAGACTTGCAAGCCAAAAAGTATCCATTTCCTGATTCTGACTTAGCAGGTATGCTAGATGACTTGTTGGAGAAAAGAATAATTCAATTGCCAGAGTCAAAACGTCCTGAGGAAGCCAACCAAGTTAACAATCCTAAATACTGTCGCTATCATAGATTGGTCAGTCATAGTATCGAAGATTGTGTAACACTAAAAGAACTGATTATGAGATTGGCTAAGGAGGGAAAGATCATTTTAGACACTGACGAAACAGTGGAAACCAATCATGCTGCAGTGACAATGTGTTGTGAGTCAGATGAGGAGTACAAGTACAGTGTTCAGTTTGGTAGCTTTGAACCAACAACAGTATGGATTCAATGATCACCTACACAGTCACAAACAAAAAAGTACGTTCGTAAGATTACACCAAAGGATGTTGAAAAGACAAGTGATGATGATGAAGGATGGACGTTGGGACAAGACGAAACGTAAAGAAGTTGGTAAGACCACAATCACAGCCTGTTCTTCACAGAAGAAAACAAAACACAAAGAAGAGACCACAACATCCTAAAGCAAAAGCAAAGATGAAGTCAAAGAAGGTAACAAAACCACATGTACAACCGGTCAATCTTTTGAAACAAGATCCACAAACTCATGTCACTTTAGCATATTTCTTTCCGGGAGGATACTTTGATAAAGTAGCTGTCAATGTCACATCATCAACGGCTAGTGAAGAAAGCATAGAAACGAATAAAGAAACGCAATCAGTTAAGGCGTTGGCTACAAAAGCACCGTCATACATTGATCATCAAAACCCAACTGTTGTTCTCGACATATCAAATTTTGACTTGCCTGAGGATAAACGTCAACAAGTGGCACATGCAATTCAAGACCGAAAGTTGTGTGAAAAAATGATGAAAAACATCGAAGTACTGCCAGAAAGCTCTACAAGATGTGTATCATGTAACACCGCTCTGACATTTTCCGATGAAGACCTCCTACTGGGTTCGAAACCGCACAATCGACCGTTGTACGTTTCAGGATACATACGAGAACAAATGGTCAAGAGAATTTTGATAGATGGAGGTTCGGGAGTGAACCTTATGCCAAAAGCAACAATGAATGAGTTGGGGATCACAGTTGACGAACTTTCCAACAGTCGGACGATAATTCATGGCTTCAACTTAAATGGAGAACGTGCAATTGGCATGATCCGTGTGAATCTTACTATCGGAGAACTATCCTCCGACACTCTATTTCATGTCATAGAAGGAAAGACTTCATTCAAACTACTACTCGGCCGTCCATGGAAACATGAAAATGGTGTTGTTGCTTCGACTCTCCATCAATGCTTGAAATACTATCGCGGAGGTGAAAGAAAGATCAATGGAGATGTCAAACCATTTACTAAGGCCGATGCATTTTTCGCAGATGCTAAGTTCTTTGAGGAAAATTGCACATCAAGTGAATTGCTACCATCCAGCATCACTTCGACCGGAAAAGGAGTCAAATGCGTTGCTGAAGTAGATAAACTACCAAGCAAGACTCAAACAAAGAATGAGCAAGAAAGTCAAACCAAATTCGACAACTCTAACATCAAATGGGAACCAAAGTCTAACTCTGCCCTTCCTGTTCTGCGATACATACCAAATTCCCGTCGAAAGAAAGGAGAGAGTCCTTTCACAGAATGTAAAAATGCTACAAAAACATGCAAGGAACATGAAAAGGTCATCAAATCAGTAAGAGAAGAATGGGTTGCAAAAGTTGTTGTTCCTCTCCACAATGCCAATCTAACAAGGATAACAAACCCTCCGCCAGCGGGTTTTGTTTTCTCTACCGAACCACTTGAAGGGCAAACCAATTTAAGTGGGAGGTTTGATCCTAATGCATACAAGCTGATGGAAAAATCGGGATATGACTTCAAAAATCCAGCTTTGCTCGGAAGCTTAATCAAACCTCACGCATACAACCTTAATCAAATATGCGGAGAGACTTCAAAACATAATGGACGAGGCTATGAACCTCCAAAACCTATAAGGATTTCAGCTCGTCATGAAAGAAACACAGCTTCCACTCTGTATGTTGAAACTGAGGATGTCGAAGGATATTACGAAGAACAATCTGATGCACCAGCAACTTCTACATTTGACAGAATCAGTCCACCTTTCACAAAAGCAAAACCTAGCGTATTTGATAGAATACATAGGCCAACAGAGCAACGACCTAATTCTAAAGTGTTTGATAGGCTAGGCGATCGAGTCAAAAGAAACAACGATGATTTATTAACTACTCAAAAGAACCGATAACGAAACGCTTGAGGAGTTCAGTTTTTGAACGTTTGGGAACAATAAGAGATCCAAAGCATCACCAGCAAATGGAAAATTGTACCGATGAGGAAGTAACGTCCTATCATATCACTGTGGAAGAAGTCCTTGACATCGATGAAGAGATAGAAGCAGATCAAGCTCTAGAAACACTAGAGGACTGGGGGCAGTCAACAGTAGATGATCCTTATGTGGTACGTGAAGTCTACACAAATGGTGCATACAAAATTGTAGATCAAGAAGGTTAAGGATAGGACCCATAAATGGAAAGTTCCTGAAGCGCTACTACTCTTAATCCGAAAAGCACATGTAAACTCCTAAGCAAGAGTATAAACTGCATACTTTGAACTACGTTGACTTGATCTTGCGAATTATCTTGCAAGTACGTAGGCAACTTGATGTAATATTCAGGTGCAGTACAGCAAAAAAACAAAAAACAAAAAAAAAGTTGTACACTCCTGGCCTGCAAGAGTTAAAACTGTGAACGGCTAAAACAAAAAAAAAACAAAACAAAGTTTTATAATATCAAAAAAAAGTCAAAAAAAACTTGCGTTTAGAAGAATAACTAAGAATTTGTGCTTTGCCAGTGAAGCTCTAGCATTCGAACTCTCCGATACGCAAATATATGGTTGACCATCCTCGTGGTAATCCTTTACATGCACCATCCTTTTACCTACGAAAGAGACAAAAAGAATGTAGATCAGTGTCTCGTATCAAAATACAAAGAACAAAGGATTTCATTGAACAACAGGGTTTTGCAGTCCTCCAGGAAAGTTATTATCTCATGGACGACAAACTCCACTGGGGGTTATGTTGAGTCTCCGCTACTTAAAAAAGCATCAGGATAGTCAACTTCCCAGTAAGTTTGTCGCCGCTAATCGTTGACACACCATCCGTCGGGTTGTGTTGGGTCTCCCGCTACTTAAAAAAGTATCAGATAACCAACTTCCCAACGGGATGTCGCCGAGGAACCATGTGGACGAAGAACTCCGCCGGGGGTTGTGTTGGGTCTCCGCTACTTAAAAAGCATCAGGATAACCAACTTCCCAGCGAGTTTTTCGTCGCTAATCGTTGACGACACCGTCTGTCGGGGTTTGTGTTGGTCTCCGCTACTTAAAAAGTTATCAGGATAATCAACTTCCCAACGGGATGTCGCCGCAGAACCTCTATCATCCTACATGAACAAGACTATACACACAAGAACCCACAAGTGTAATACAAGCAAATAAAAAACAAACATAACTTCATCAACAGTAAGCTGCACTCACCTTCAGAAAAGATGTCAAAGCACTTGGGGGCAGTTCAAAATACTTGTTTGATCTGACAACAACAACAACAAAAAGTCAGCTTGGAACATATCAGTACTCAAACTATACACTCAAACACAAACATCAAGAGCTCAAGCATATGTGCTAGTAAAGTCAACTCACCTCTAGCAAATAAAAAATCTGAGGTCTTCAAATTGTCAAGGGAGAATTTCCAGTGAGCTGGGCAAGCACCTGGGGCAATCAAGAGAAGCACTGAGCATTGCCAAACCAAAAAGGATTCTAGATATTTCAAGAAAAACAGCAATGAACCTAGGTAACGCAGGCCTTTCTCAACATTGCCAAATCAAAAAAGCACTAACTTTATCAATAATAAGATTGACTAATCACCTTATCAAAGAGGAGTCTACCTGCTGCCAGTTCTAGAAAATAATCGATCAGGGAGTAGTCAACTTGAGCAAATACTCAAGTTTTAACACATAAACATAAGCAAAAGTAATGCATGCTGCTATTATACACAGAAGAGCTCAAAGGAATATGATCCAAAATAAGCAGAATATCATTCCTAACTTGATGAGAAGCTACGTACTAGTAACTTATGGTCAGGGCATAGCTCGTGCTAACATAGCTCGTGCTAACATAGCTCGATGCACATGAGCAGGAACATTATAAAAGGCTTCGAATAAAACACATAATGAGAAGCTTGCAATAAAATAAGCATTACCAAAAGAAAGCATGTAACCAGTTCTGCACACGAAAAAAATGCTAGCCATGAGATATATCATTAAAAAGGGAGTGATGACATACTGTTGACAACCAAACTGAACTATGACTGCAAGCTGCAGCAGATCAGTTTTGCGCTCGAAAACTCAACGCTACACAAACCAAATCAAACCTAACAAAACAATCCAGCAGTGAGAAAGATGATTGAGTCAGAGCAACCAAAACGTTCAACTCACAAACCACGGAAGTTACCTGGAGAGAACACAAACCCTAGGCACAACAATAGGAAGGAGTATAGAGCTGCCTACTTATGCTAATGTCAGGTACCTAATTTGCATCACGAAATCACAATCACCACAAATTAGGAAAGTGATACTTCTTTCGGTTTCCAAAATTGGATTGATTAAGAAACCTAAGACAGTATAAATCTCTAAAGGCAAAATCATGACCAATACAAACTTAGAAATCCAATTTTTTGGAATACACATGACAAACCTGAGACAGAATTAGAATCACCGCAAACATTGGTGACGTTCCCTATTGAACGAACGCCACTGATAGAGGGTTGATTTCGAAGGCGGTAACGAGGTGTTGCCGAAGCGCGAGGTTTCGGAGCGCGTTCTAAGACAGAGACGTGCCGCAACCGAGCCACAAACGAAATCCAACACGACGACGTGCGAAAGATGACTCATACGGTACCGCAGCCGAGCCACATCCGTCGAATACAATTTTTTGAAATAGCGAGACCAAGATTCCGACCGACAAGGGCCAAATCAACATTTTCAGTAATCAAATTTACACAGGATCGGAAAACAACAATGGCCAATTCACGCAAAAAGTTAGTCAAAATCGTTGACCCATAGAGTCAAGATGGAAATGTTGACTGCTGTGTAAAAAATTAAAACCAAACAAGCGAGTCATGTGACTTTTCTATAAAATGAAAGTCCATGGTTAATCTTGTGTTAAAGAAATATATTATTATCAAGTTGGATAACGACTTTGATGTAATATGTGTGTCAGACGATAAGTTTGAGCCTACAATGACATATTTTGAATTTTTGATAATTTTTTCGAATCTTGTGTATTTCTTGAGTGGAATAACGAGGGATGTGGAGTTGATAGAAACGTCCTAGAGAAGCAGTCGACCGAACAGAAGCTTGAGGATCGGTTGTATGGTTATGAGTATTCGTGGAGGTTGGTACCCCGCGGTCAAAGGATAAAAGAGCAAGCTCAGTCACGCAGATGCCGAAGGCGGAAACCCTAATGGCGTGACGAGACGGGAAAACAGACCGTCTTCGCTGAAGTTAGTTGCTCAGGAAGGGGCGCACGGTTGCAAACACGTGAGTTGACTTGCGCGCGACTGGCCAGAAGCGAGAGCGGGGCGTGGTTCCATAGCTGCTATCCGAAGGCCATGATTGGAAACCGTTCTAGGGAAGAATCAAGATCCGGACCAGAAAGAAGTATTCAATTCAAAGTTAAAGCTCAAAAGGCCGAAACAATGAAAAGAAGAAAAGTGTGCAACAAAAGTATCAGATGTCCGAGAAACAAACAGAGAAGCGTCAAAGACGTAAAGCTCAGAAACCCTAGGACACGGATCTATCACGTATCAGAGGAAACAGATAAAATTAACCATGCAATCGCAACTCAAGAAGAATTCGGTGACCGGTCTTAAACATGACTATCTCCCAATCATTCGAATTGGTATGCATTCCACAAGAGAGGTAACACAAGGTTTGAATTAATTACTGAGTCAGTTTTGTGTTATATAATCACAGTTGCGCAGGTTGTGTGAGTGGCGCAGACGTGTGGCGCAGTAAGTCCAACAATCACGCGTGCATTACACAAAAGGTAAGGAAGCCGACTTGTTCAGGGACGAACAAGAGTAAGTGTGGGGGATTTGATAGAGCACAGTTGTACGCTACTTTAAGTCCTTTACATTGCTTATATTCTAACATATTTCAGTATAAGATTACGCTTTTGGTGTAGTTTTGCATCTCAGGTTCAAAAGAAGAGTTAGAATAAAAACGCAACAAGAAGGCTGAAATTCAGAGCAAAAGACAACAACTTGACAACAAAGGACAAAAGACCACTAGCGCGCGAGCACTATGGCGCGCGAGTGAAGGTCGCGCAGAAGATAGCAAAACGGTGACGTCAGCTGACAGCTAGATATCCGAAGCGATGACGTCATCACGCGCCAAAGATATTTCTAAGTTCGGTTTTTGGAGATTACATATTTCCTAAGCTGATTTTTAGAGATAAAGAAGATTTCCTACAGATATCCTTGCCTAAATATTCATGGAAACCCTAGGAGGCAGGACTATAAATACAAAGCTTCATGGAAATCACACAACAGCATGCACGCAGAAGGGACCAGACGGCTAAGAGCAGAATTCTGACTTAGCCGTGCGTGCGAGCTGTCACGCGAGCCTGCCGACGCACCACATCAGATTTGTCTTGTTATTTTAGTTGTCATATAATTATTCTTGAGATGTATCCATTCAGTATGTCTAGCTAACTTACTGAATTCGGTTTGGATTCGAATCTATGAATAATATGTTTTGAGGTTTTGTTCTTAATTTGCATGATGAAGTTTAGTATTATTATTCCGAAGTCAATTGCATGATAATTAGGTTAGACAATTAAGCGAAGCCTTGCACCGCAGACTTAGTTGTAAATCTATTATCTATAGTTAAACTATCAGAAGTACGTGACTGTGAATGATAGGAGTAACACTAGAATAGGCAGTAGCTACCTTGACCGGATTCGTTATTGACTAGACTAGGTTGAATAATAATATCATACGGACTTTGACCGGAATGTATGTGTAGGTTATTAAGCTGTGACAGGACCTTAACCTACGTAAACAGTTTATCATATATCTTTAGTGACCGAGGATAAACATAGAAATTCATAGTGAAGAATCTGAACCGAGCTCATCTCTTGCATCTTTATTTACATCTTTTATACTTGCTGTCTGTGTGTGCGCCAGCTGTACATGCGCAACAGTTTTCTTTTCTTTTAATTGTTACTCACAACCCCAGTTTTAGATTGTAGATTAAAAAGGAGATTTATCACCGTTCCCTGTGGATTCGACCCCAGCTTGCCAATACTATACTAGTAAGGAGAGTCGGGACAAATTTGCAGCACTCAACGACGTGCTCGTCAGCGAGATCACAGTAGAGAAGAACGCAGCAAGGGAACTAGTGCCAAAGAGAATACAGACGGGATGGCGCATGTGCATAGACTATCGGAAGCTGAATGCAGTCACGCGCAAGGACCACTTCCCTCTACCATTTATAGATCAGATGCTTGACCGACTGGCAGGTAAACCCCATTACTGTTTCTTGGATGGATTTTTAGGGTATAATCAGATTCCCATAGCTGCGGAGGACCAAGAAAAAACAACGTTCACATGTCCCTTCGGTACGTTTGCCTTTCGACGCATGTCTTTTGGATTGTGTAACGCGCCAAGTACGTTCCAAAGGTTAGTTAGTCATGAGTATATTCTCAGACATGTTGGGAACATGCATTGAAGTTTTTATGGATGATTTTACGGTGCATGGTGATACGTTTGATACATGTTTAGAAAATTTAGAAAGAGTATTGAAACGTTGCATATCTAAACACCTAGTCCTCAATTATGAGAAGTGTCACTTCATGGTTACACATGGAGTGGTACTCGGCCATATTGTCTCAAGGGAAGGATTAAAGGTAGATAAGGCAAAGATAGATCTTATTGCTAGTCTACCGTACCCTACTAATGTAAGAGAACTCAAATCTTTTTTAGGGCACGCTGGATTTTACAGACGTTTCATTCAAGATTTTTCTAAAATATCAACTCCATTGTCTAACCTCCTGCAAAAGGATGTAGTGTTTGACTTTACAGATGCCTGTCGCGCAGCGTTTGACGCACTGAAGCGCGCACTGACTAGCGCGCCAGTACTATAGGCGCCAGACTGGAACCTGCCATTCGAATTGATGTGTGACGCGAGCGACTATACTGTTGGAGCAGTACTTGGTCAGCGCAAGGACAAGAAACCACGCGCCATCTACTATGCCTCGCGCACACTGGACCCAACGCAACGGAACTTCACTACCACTGAAAAGGAGTTGCTAGCCATTGTGTTTGCCCTAGAGAAATTCCGTGCATACATATTAGGGACCAAAGTCATCATATTCACAGATCACGCAGCACTAAGGTATTTAAAGTCCAAGAAAGAGACTAAGCCGAGACTTATGCGTTGGTTGTTGCTTTTGCAGGAATTTGCCATTGAAATCAAGGATAAGAAAGGCCCGGACAACACAGTAGCCGACCACTTGAGTCGGATAGTCAGGGACGAGGATAAAGGGATTATCACAGAGACCTTCCCAGATGAGCATATAATGACATTACAGGGTAAGGTACCATGGTATGCTCACATCGTGAACTACTTGGTCACCGGTACGTTTCCCCCGTCCTTCAATAAACCGCAAAGATTACGATTGAAACATGATGCTAGAATGTATTTATGGGATGATCCGTACTTGTTTAGAATAGGTCCTGATCAGATACTTAGACGCTGCGTCCCAGACCATGAAATAGACTCGGTACTAGCTTTCTGTCATGAACATGCATGTGGAGGCCATTTTGGTCCTAAACGAACAAGTAGAAAAATCTTAGATTCTGGTTTTTATTGGCCACACTTGTTCAGGGACTCATATGCGCATTGCAAAAGTTGTGATAGATGTCACCGCGCAGGTAACATATCAACGCGCAATGAAATGCCGCAGATGCCTATCATGGTCGACGAGGTATTTGATCTTTGGGGAATCGATTTCATGAGTCCCTTTCCCCCTTCATTCGGGTTTGAGTACATTCTTGTAGCTGTAGATTATGTGTCTAAATGGGTTGAGGCCAAAGCTACAAGAAAGGATGATGCTAAAACTGTTACTGATTTTTTGCGCACTAACGTTTTCTGCCGTTATGGTGTACCCAAGGGACTTATCAGTGACCAAGGAACTCACTTTTGTAACAGGATGGTGGCTCAGGTATTGAAACAGTATGGGGTCCAACATAGGACGTCCGCGGCCTATCATCCACAAACAAACGGACATGCTGAGATTTCCAACAGAGAAATCAAGCGGATACTTGAGAAGATGGTAAAGCCAACACGCAAAGACTGGAGCCTCCGGTTAGATGACGCATTATGGGCATATAGGACGGCTTTCAAAACACCAATCGGCACTTCCCCATTCCGATTGGTCTATGGAAAAGCATGTCATCTTCCGGTGGAATTAGAGCACAAGGCCTACTGGGCACTGCGTACATGCAATCTGGATCTGGACAGTGCAGGGCGTGAACGGATGTTGGATTTAAACGAGCTTGACGAGTTGCGCGCAGACGCATATGACAGCACGCGCGACTACAAATTGCGCACCAAAATATATCACGATAAGTTTATTCTTCGTGGTTCTTTCAACATTGGTGATAAAGTTTTATTATTCTCATCTTGTTTGAAGATCATGCCAGGGAAGTTGCAGAGTAGGTGGACCGGACCATTCACCATCACAAAGATCTTTGCACACGGAGCCGTTGAACTCGAAGATGAGAAGGATCATCACCGCTTCAAGGTGAACGGCCAGCGAATTAAGCAGTATCTTTCGGGCCCTATTCCACCAGTACAAGAGTTCGACCTTTTAACACCAGGAGAGTTAGGAGAACCTGTCCAAGAACCATCAGACGCGCGCACCGCAAACCGCGCGTGCAAAGAGTCGTGCAACAGAACCCGCGCGTCTACTCAATCAAACATTGAAGAAATACCACGGCATTGACCAAACAAGGTACTGCCGAGCCAGCGGCGTTAAACCACGACACTTCCGGGAGGTAACCCGTCATTACTATTGCCTTCTTTACTACTTGTCCATAACGTGAAGACACGTTTTTGTTTAAGTGTGGGGGTAGTAGTACATCTATCTTAGGAATATTTAGGTTAAATTTTTCATTTTTTTGGACAAACTGAATGTGAACATTTCAAGAGGTATTTGTGCGTAAAGAAGCATTGGCGTGCGCGACATGTGTGCGTTACTCGCGCACCTATGGTAATTTGTGCATATATGACATATTCTGACTTTTTGTTAATTTTTTCGAATCTTGTGTATCTCTTGAGTGGAATAAAGAGGGATGTGGAGCTGATAGAAATGTCCTAGAGAAGCAGTCGACCGAATAAAAGCTTGAGGATCGGTTGTATGGTTATGAATATTCATGGAGGTTGATACTTCGCGGTCAAAGGATGAAAGAACAAGCTTAGTCACGCAGATGCCGAAGGCGAAAACCCTAATGGTGTGACGAGACGGGAAAACAGACCGTCTTCGCTGAAGATAGTCGCTCAGGAAAGGGTGCGCGGTTGCAAATGCGTGGCCTGACTTGTGTGCGACTGGCCAGAAGCGAGAGCGGGGCGTGGTTCCATAGCTGCTATCCGAAGGCCATGATTGGAAACCGTTCTAGGGAAAAAGTAAGACCCGGACCAGAGAAAAGAAAGTATTCAATTCAAAGTCAAAGCTCAAAACGCCGAGACAATGAAAAGAAGAAAATTGTGCAACAAAAGAGTTATCATCTTTCCGTGAAACAATAGTGAAGCGTCAAAGACGTTAAGCTCAAATACCCGAAGGTGCGAATCAATCACGTATCAGAGAAAGCGAATACGAATAACCATGCAACCGCAAATCAAGAAGAATTCGGTAACCGGTGCTTAAACAGGACTATCTCCCAATCATCCGAATTGGTATGCATTCCACAAGAGAGGTAACACAAGTTTCGAATTAATGACTTAAATCAGTTTTGTGTTGTATAATCACATTTGCGCAGGTTGTGAGAGTGACGCAGACGTGTGGCGCAGTAAGTCCAATATTCACGCGTACATTACACAAAAGGTAAGGAAGCCGAATTGTTCAGGGACGAATAGGGGATTTGATAGAGTGCTTCTGTACGCTACTTTAAGTCCGTTACACGGCTTACATTCTAACATATTTTAGTATAAGATTACGCTTTTGGTGTAGTTTTGTATTACAGGCTGATTAGAAGAGTTGGAACAAAAACGCAACAAGAAGACTGAAATTCGAAGCAAAAGGCAACAAGGTGACAACAAAGGACAAAAGACCACTAGCGCGCGAGCACTATGGCGCGCAAGTATGGGTCGCGCAGAAGACAGCAAAACGATGACGCCAGCAGACAGCGAGATATTCGGCATGATGACGTCATCACGCGCAAAGAATATTTCTAAGTTCGGTTTTGGGAGATCAAGTATTCCTAAGCTGATTTTTAGAGATGAAGATGATTTCCTACAGATATTCTTGCCTAAATATTCATGGAAACCCTAGGAGGCAAGAATATAAATAGAAAGCTTCATGGAAATCACAAAGGTGCGATTTTAGCGATAGAGGTGCGGACTTGGAAAGAGAGAGAGCAGAATTCCGGCCAAGCCGTGCGCGCGAGCTGTCACGCGAGCCTGACGACGCACTACTCAGATTTGTCTTGTTATTTTAGTTGTTCCATAATTATTCCTGAGATGTATTCATTCAGTATGTGTAGCTAACTTACTGAATTCGGTTTGGATTTGAATATATGAATTTTGAGGTCTTGTTCTTAAATTGCATGATGAAGTTTAGTATTATTATTCCGAACTCAATTGCATGATAATTAAGTTAGACAATTAAGCGAAGCCTTGCACCACAGACTTAGTTGTAGAATCGATTATCTATAGTTAAACTATCAGAAGTACGTGACTGTGAATGATTGGAGTAACACTAGAATAGGCAATAGCTACCTTGACCGGATTCGTTGTTGACTAGACTAGGTTGAGTAATAATATCATACGGACTTTGACCGGAATGTATGTGTAGGTTATTAAGCTGTGACAGGACCTTAACCTATGTGAACAGTACATCGTGTATCTTTAGTGACCGAGGATAAACATAGAAATTCATAGTGAAGAATCTGAATCGAGCTCATCTTTTGCATAGTTATTAACATCTTTCGTACTTGCTGTTTGATTGTGCGCCAGTTACACTTGCGCAACAGTTTTCTTTCTTTTACTTGCTTTCACTCACAACCCCAATCTTTAGTTGTAGTTAAAAGGAGAATTCTCACCGTTCCCTGTGGATTTGAACCCAACTTACCAAGACTATACTAGTAGGAGAGCCGGAACAAATTTGCAGCACTCAACGACGTGCTCGTCAGGAAACCTGTCACAAGATGTGATGAAGAGAAGTGGCTACAAGAGGACTTATTGGTGATGACCATACACAAGCCTCTTTGGATGTGTCAATCCTTGAAGCCTACTCTTTTTGTGTGAATGCCAAAGCCCTATGGGAGACACTTGAGAAGGTGTATGGCAACACAAGCAACCTGAGCCGTGTGTTTGAGGTCAAGAGGGCACTCAACACCCTAAGCCAAGATAATATGGAATTCACAAAGCACTTTGGGAGGTTCAACACACTATGGGCAGAATTGGAGACATTGAGACCTCAGACTATTGATCCTGCAATCCTCAACAAAAGAAGGGAAGAAGATAAGGTGTTTGGGTTGCTGCAAACCCTAGATCACTGATGGAGCGTATTTATACGATCGATCATTGTCTTATTTCCATATATTTTTATATGTTTTGTTTGTGAAATATTACCTTTTCGTAATGTTTTGCATTTCAGGCATATTATGACTGCAAGAGAGCTTTTACATGCTAATGGAGCATTTTAGGCGAATTCGGATCAAGAAGATGAAGAAAGGAGCTGTATGACATCATGCTGACGTCAGCCATGGACGCTGAAGAGTTTATTTACGCGGACGCTGAAGAGTTTATTTACGCGGACGCTGAAGAAATAATTAAATCCTTAAGGGTCCGCGGGACATATTCATTAAGGGTCCGCGGATTTTTCTGGCCCAAGCAAAGTTTTCCTCTTCAAACTCAGTTTTAGATTAATGTTTTGTAGTAGTAGCTAATACCCAGTTTGGGGAATTTAGTTGCAACTTTGTATGAGACTATTGAATAGCATGTATTAATTTAGTGAATTCTGTTCTTGTTATGTATTGCATGCTTTGTTATTTACTTGACTCAGCCTAGCGGTGAAATTAGGTTTATATCAATTTCATGATATCTAATTGGATTGCCATAGTAGTTAAGCCTAGCGGTGGAGCTATTGTGGTAGTTTGATTAGGTTATTGTTACATCTTCTTGAGACTCTAGCGGGTAATAGAGGATAGAACTAGAATTAGTTAACAACCCTAGCGGGACTATCTAATTAGAACAATTATAATTTACTAGATTGATGCATGTCTGGTCTATGATTACATGTTGCAATGAGATTCCCTGAACTGTGTTTTTCTTTTATTAGTATCTTTAGTTGTAGTTACAAACATTCTCAAAACCCCCTGATAGGAGTAGGATTAGCTGTAGTATAACTCTTAGACTAGATTACTTTCCCTTGGGTTCGACCCTGCTTACTACTGTACTAGTATTGGGTAGGTTTATAAATTTAGATTTGCAGTGCATAACGACGCGCTGTCAAATTTTGGCGCCGTTGCCGGGGAAAGCAACTCTAGCTTAAGAGTTTTAGTTAAATTTGTTTTTTTCAATTTTTATTTATCAAAATAAAAAAATTGACCTTTTCTCATGGATTATGCAGATGATTATCAAAGAGGTCTATACTTGCTGCGTGATCCATATCCACCACGTTACGTGCCTCAGCAACCACAGTATCAGTATCCACCCTACCAGCAGTACCCAGAATATCAGGCTCAACAATATCCAGAACAACAGCAGTTTCAGGGAGACACAACTCAGATGATCAATGATATTAGAGAGATGAAAGAGATGTTGCGGCAGTTGGCGGCCAAATCATGTGAATTTTGTGGTAATACTGGTCACGAAACAAATGAGTGTCCCACACTTTATGAAGATCAAACAGATGATGCATATGCAATGGGAGGATGCCAGGATTACAGTAACACATATGAACCTAAGCCGCAGTGGACTGAGCAATATAATAATGATTGGGACTATAAGCCGCCAACATATCAGCCAACATTCCAGCAACAGAATTTCTATCAGGTCAACAACGCAAGCTCAGACAAAACACTAGAGGATATGGTGAAGGAATTGGCTGCAACCCAAAAGCGATGCAAGCAGACCAACGGGCATTTCAGATTGATATAAACAAGAGATTAACCCAAATGGTCACTGCGATTTCTGAGCTCCAAAACGAGAAAGGGAAGCTTCCTTCCCAAACGGTTTCAAATCCAAACAGTTCGGTTAATATTGTGAGCTTGAAAAGTGAAGACGAGTCAGAAGAGAGTTCAAAGAGCGAAAGTTTGGATCCACACTCAGCAAGGACCGCGAACGTTGAGGAATTATGTCCGCGGACGGTACATCAATTCTTGGAATGGCAGTAGGGTCCGCGGAGTTATTTGATGAAGGGGCCGCGGAATATCTCTCAGCGCTGACCGCGGACATGGAAGGAATTTTACCCGCGGACCTTGAACAGATTTCAGGATATTCATTAGGGACCGCGATATTAAATTGTGAAGGGTTCGCGGTAAGTGCTGAACAGAAATTCGAAACCCTGTTTTCTGATCCTTTTTGTCAAATTCCTTTGCAGATCCAAGAAGCTCGAAAAAAGAAGGAATCGGCAAGTCAAGGAGACCCAGGGCCGTTCACAATCAAGTGTGGGACGTTGAAGGAGAAACCACCGGATCATAAAGGTAAATATGATTTAAATTTTTAAATAATAAACCGGTGCGATGTAGGTGGTTGATGGATGTCAAGGCTAAACCACCTGACTCACGAGGAGCAAGGCATGAACGATATGATGTTTTGGGAGGATCTAGGTCGGTGCCTAATAAAAAGTTTGATCTGATGCATCCCTGGGCGCCCAACATTTGTGGATCATTAGGGGAGTTCACTTGTTCTCTTACTACATCTGTTTTTTAGCGTTTTATTTTATTAGAGTCTGTGTCCCCTTCTTCATTCTTGTTGTATGTTGTGCCGTAAGGACACGGCATATTTCAAGTGTGGGGGAGGGAAATCGAGTTAGTTTAGAGTCTAGAGTCGGTTTTTTTCATTTTTTATTGTATTTTCTGAGTCGAAGAGGAGGATTATCATTGAATGTTGTGATGAAATGACGATCTATACGAGTGATGTTCTATCTTATGAGTTTCTGATATGTCTGCATGCATGAAATCTGATATTTTGTGATACTTGTGCTGATGATAGAAATTACCTTTGAAGAAAGTTATATAATCTTTTGAGTTTGAGATATCTGGTGATGTAGAGTTGATAGAATATGTCCTAGAGGGGGTTTGACATTCATTCTGATAATTTGCATGAATAATTGCGCTATATGTTGAGTTGATTTGTGGTATTCCAAACTGTTAAAATTATTATCTAATCTCTGTTTGAGTAACCGGGGAAAAGAGATGAGCGGACCCTCATCTTTGACTCGCGTAAAAAAGGACAAGAGAAAGTGAATCTATATGTGGATAGTTCATTGGCAACGAATGTTTTTTATTTTATATTGGTTATTGACTAGTGTCGGGGGTTAGGAAGAAAACCAAGACACTTCCCACTTGAGCACTTGCTTTAACCAATGGCACAAGCCAAAATAAGGCAAGCCATAAAAAAAATCTGAAAATTCAGCAAAAAGAAAAAATGAATAAAAGTTTGTTGTTGCCATTGAATTTATCCAATAGTGTGTTTCGGATGCCATATTAAAAACTCAACTGTTAGTGCGAATAGGATTGTGAATTGAAGAATGAAGTTAGGAATCTGAAAAGGATATCTCTACATTATTCATTGATATCTTGACTTGAGTATTATGTATCATTAAGCACAGATTGAGCATTATTGATGATAAGTGTGTGCATATATTGATGAGATGATTAGATGGGATATCACGAGTTGGGTTAGCATTGTAGTTGCAATATACTCTGATTGATTCGAATCTGCAGTCTAGACTTTTACTTGGAAAGGAGAGAGAGAATTCTGGCCAAGCCGTGCGCGCGAGCTGTTCACGCGAGCCTGACGACGCACCATCAGATTTGTCTTGTTATTTTAGTTGTTCCATATTTATTCCTGAGATGTATCATTCAGTATGTGTAGCTAACTTACTGAATTCGGTTTGGATTTGAATCTATGAATTATATGTTTTGAGGTCTTGTTCTTAAATTGCATGATGAAGTTTAGTATTATTATTCCGAACTCAATTGCATTGATAATTAAGTTAGACAATTAAGCGAAGCCTTGCACTGCAGACTTAGTTGTAGAATTGATTATCTATAATTAAACTATCAGAACTACGTGACTTTGAATGATAGGAGTAACACTAGAATAGGCAATAGCTACCTTGACCGGATTCGTTGTTGACTAGACTAGGTTGAGTAATAATATCGTACGGACTTTGACCGGAATGTATGTGTAGGTTATTAAGCTGTGACAGGACCTTAACCTATGTGAACAGTACATCGTGTATCTTTAGTGACCGAGGATAAACATAGAAATTCATAGTGACGAATCTGAAACGAGCTCATCTTTTGCATAGTTATTAACATCTTTAGTACTTGCTGTCTGATTGTGCGCCAGTTACACTTGCGCGACAGTTTTCTTTCTTTTCATTGCTTTCACTCACAACCCCAATCTTTAGTTGTAGTTAAAAGGAGAATTCTCACCGTTCCCTGTGGATTCGACCCCAGCTTACCAAGACTATACTAGTAGGAGAGCCGGGACAAATTTGCAGCACTCAACGACGTGCTCGTCCGGAAACCTGTCACAAGATGTGATGAAGAGAAGTGGCTACAAGAGGACTTATTGGTGATGACCATACTACAAGCCTCTTTGGATGTGTCAATCCTTGAAGCCTACTCTTTTTGTGTGAATGCCAAAGCCCTTGGGAGACACTTGAGAAGGTTTATGGCAACACAAGCAACCTGAGCCGTGTGTTTGAGGTCAAGAGGGCACTCAACACCCTAAGCCAAGATAATATGGAGTTCACAAAGCACTTTGGGAGGTTCAACACACTATGGGCAGAATTGGAGACATTGAGACCTCAACTATTGATCCTGCAATCCTCAACAAAAGAAGGGAAGAAGATAAGGTGTTTGGGTTGCTGCAAACCCTAGATCACTCATACAAAGACCTTGTCAAACACATTCTAAGGGCAGACAAGCTCCCCTCCCTGGAAGAAGTGTGTGCACAAATTCAGAAGGAGCAAGGCTCCACTTATCTTTTTGAAGGGAAGAAGGAGTTAAGTGTGGCTCATAGAGTTGTGGATGAAAAGGCTAACCAGGTGGTTAACAAAGTTGATGAGAGGAAGAGTTTGATGTGTGATCACTGCAAAAAAAGAGGCCATTTAAAAGACAAGTGTTGGATTCTACACCCTCACTTGAAACCTGCCAAATTCAAGCAACCACAAGCCAATAAAGCTAATGAGGACTCAACCGGACCTAAGGAGGATCAATACTTGAAGAAATCAGACCTAGATGCTCTCCTCCATGCCTTTAAGGAGAGCATGGGTAAGTCCAATGGTATGTCTCTCTTTGCTTCTAATAAATCTGGATTATTGTATAGTCGACTCTGGTGCTTCACATCATATGATTTCGAACTCCAAACTAATCAAAAACATTCAACCAACAAAAGGACATGTAGAAATTGCTAATGGTGACCGTGTGCCTATTAAAGGATTAGGTATTGTTAGATTGTTTAATAAGGACTCTAAAGCTTACTTCATGCCTGATTTTACATCTAACCTCTTATCTGTCAAAAGAATTGCTACTGATCTTAATTGTTGGGTGATGTTTGGTCCTAATGAGCTTCGATTTCAGGATATTAAGACCGGTGCTCTTCTAGGTGAAGGTGTTTCCAAAGAAGGCCTCTATTTCCTTGACAACTTAGCTAGTTCCTATGTTTCTTTGCATGATGAATCTTTTACTTTCAATTCAGAAGTATCTAATGCGAATAATGAAATTTGGCATGCTAGATTGGGGCATCCTCATCCGAGGGCATTAAACTTGTTGTTTCCTGATATTAAACTTAAACATGATGAATGTGAAGCATGTATATTAGGTAAACATCACAAATCAGTATTTCCAACTTCTAAAACATCATATGAAAACTGTTTTGACCTAGTACACTCGGATGTATGGACTGCCCCTTGCATATCTAGGGATAACCATAAGTACTTTGTTACATTCATAGATGAAAAGTCGAAATATACTTGGTTAACCCTATTACCTTCTAAGGATAGAGTACTAGATGCCTTCATTAATTTTCAGAATTATGTTACTAACCACTTCAATGCGAAGATCAAAACATTTAGAACAGATAATGGAGGAGAATACATGAGCAACGCATTCAAGCAACACCTAGCCAAGAATGGGATTGATCACCAAACGAGCTGCCCTTATACACCTCAACAGAATGGAGTGGCTGAAAGAAAGAATAGACATCTTATGGAGGTGGCACGGTCCATGATGTTTCACACTAATATGCCTAAGAGGTTTTGGGGGATGCTGTTATGACAGCTTGCTACTTGATCAACAGAATTCCCACCAAAGTCCTCGATGACATATCTCCATATGAGGTACTAAACAAAACCAACCTTCCATTAATCATCTAAAGGTTTTTGGGTGCCTTTGTTTTGTGTTAGTTCCAGGTGAGCTTCGAACTAAGCTGGATGAGAAAAGCACAAGGGTTGTGTTCATTGGATATTCTGCCACCCAAAAAGGATACAAGTGCTATGATCCTATTTCAAGAAAGGTCTTGGTATCCAGGGATGTGAAGTTCATGGAATCCAAAGCTTACTTTGACAAGGCAGGATGGGAGGAAGTGAAAGATATCTCAAACTCTCCATCAGACAAAGTTGCAGCCTTAAGAAGGATCATTGACAACTTCATCACCACACCTTCGGTCCCTAGCACATCTCCTTGTGTTCCCCATCCTGATCATGAGGGGGGAATACAGGATGATGCACATGATGAATCTGATGAAGATTCAACCACAACTCCTCAACAAGTTGACTCATCAAGTCATGATCAGGAAGAGAACCAGGAGAGTTCAGATTCTGTGAATAAAGAAGATGAAGATCAAACTCAGAATGATCAAGAGGAGAATGAAGAAGAAGCTGATCAAGGACAAACACACCCTGCTGATCAAGAACCAGAATCAACTCAAGCTGAGCAAACACAAACTCTAAGAAGAAGCACTAGGCTGAGGAAGTCTCCATCAAACTGGAAGAAAACAAGGGTATTTTATAATGGTACTACTGTTGCTTATCCTATTCAATCTGTTTGTTCTTTGGATGGGTTCCCAAAGGATCACCGAAGCTTCATCAGCAAGTTGGACGAAGGGGAAGTCCCTAAGACCTATGAAGAGGCCAAAGACCACAAGGAATGGATGGCTGCAATTCAAGAAGAGACCAAATCCATGGAGAGGAATGGAACTTGGTATGAATCCAATCTTCCCAAAGGTAAGAAGGCCGTGACCAGCAGATGGGTATTCACCATCAAATACAAGAGTGATGGACAGATTGAGAGGTACAAGGCAAGGTTAGTGGCAAGAGGATTCACTCAAACATATGGGGATGACTACCTTGACACTTTTGCACCTGTGGCCAAGCTCCATTCAGTTCGAGTCATCCTCTCAGTTACTACAAACCTAGGATGGGATCTATGGCAGATGGTTGTCAAGAATGCATTCCTACGAGGTGAGCTTGAAGAAGAAGTCTATATGCATCCTCCACCAGGGCTTGAAAGCACGGTCAAATCAGGTAAGTTTCTTAGGCTTAAGAAAGCTATCTATGGTCTAAAGCAATCACCAAGGGCATGGTACCACAAGCTGAGCACAACTCTCATCAAAAGAGGATTCAACAAATCTCAAGCTGATCATACACTCTTCACCCTCACTACGCCATCAGGTATAGTTGTGATCCTTGTGTATGTTGATGATATCATCATCACAGGAGATGACAAACAAGGTATACTCGAAACTAAAACTTTTCTCAATTCGGTTTTTGATATTAAAGACTTGGGTGAACTGAAGTACTTTCTTTGTATTGAGATGTGCAACTCGAAAGAGGGGTTATTCTTATCACAAAGGAAGTACACACTTGATCTTTTGTGTGAAGCAAGAAAGCTTGGAGTGAAACCAGCAAAGACTCCACTTGAGGAAGGATACAAAGTCATACGTGAGGGGGAGATTGAAGAAAAGCCCTTTGAGGATGAAAAGTTGTACAGAAGGATGGTTGGTAAGTTGATTTATTTAACTATCACAAGACCTGATATATGCTTGTCCGTGAATCAGGTTAGCCAGCATATGCAAACACCAAAGATGCACCATTGGCACATGGTAGGGAGGATTTTGAAGTACCTCAAAAGCACGGCTGGTTAAGGAATCTGGATGGGAAGGAATGGCAACACCGATGTGGTAGGTTATTGTGATGCAGATTGGGCAGGGGATAGAAATGATAGGAAATCAACCACAGGTTATTGCACCTTCATTGGAGGTAATCTCATGACTTGGAAAAGAAAAAAACAGAAGGTGATCTCTTGTTCAAGCGCTGAGGCAGAGTATAGAGCCATGAGAAAGCTAACAAATGAGTTGATATGGATTAAAGCTCTCCTCAACGACCTAGGCATCAAGATCAACACACCCATCACTATGCAATGCGACAATCAGGCGGCCATCCATATTGCATCCAACTAAGTGTTTCATGAGAGAACAAAGCATATAGAAGTGGACTGTCACAAGGTGAGAGAGGCTGTAGAGCAAGGAGTGATTCAGCTGAGCTACACAAAAAGTGAGCATCAACTAGTAGACATCTTCACAAAGGCTGCTAGTAGCAAGGTGTGTGAGTTCATCCATTCAAGGCTTGGACTCACAAGTATCATCCCTTAGACATAACCCTGGGCGAGGGTTCTTGTACTCTATTTGTCCTAGGTATGGTTTTATCCCATGTGGTTTTCCATACTTAGGTTTTTAATGAGGCAAGGGCTCTAGGGTCCAAGCTTGTCTAAATCCTTTAGTCAAGCTTTAGGGGGAGTGTTGCAATAAGGGAAACATTTAGGGTACATGTTGGACTTAAGGAAACATGGAGGACCAAGCTTGGGCAGTAAGTTTATAAAGATAAACATGGAGGACCAAGCTTCAAGGTTTCCTAAAGGTTTCCTAAAGATATTCAAGGTTTCCTAAAAATATTCAAGGTTTCCTAAAGAAACCAAATCTTGATTATCAACTTACCTAAACCAACCTTAGCTAGGCCAACATGGTTTCCTAAGACTTGTATAAATACCCTACTTGTGTACTCTTGTTATTCAGTACAATCAATACTCTTTTCTCAACTTTTCTTTGTTTACTTCCTTACTTGCCATTCTTCCACACTCTACAAACTTAATATACTCTGAATTCTTTCAAACTTGAGTCGAACTTGAAGTGAATGTTTAATCGTTGAGTTATGCTATATTACACTATTAGAAGTGATAATGAAATGATTAGTCATACAATCGACTCATTTATCATGTTCATAAAGGCTTTAAAGACGAACTTTAGAGTACACTAGCACTTTGCTTCCAAGTGAAGCAAACTTGAGTTGAACTTTCAAGTGAATGTTTAATCATTGAGTTATGCTATATTACACTATTAGAAGTGATAATGAAGTGATTAGTCATACAATCGACTCATTAATCATGTTCGTAAAGGCTTTAAAGACGAACTTTAGAGTACACTAGCACTTTGCTTCAAAATGAAGCAAACTTGAGTCGAACTTTTAAGTGAATGTTCAATCGTTGAGTTATGTTATATTACACTATTAGAAGTGATTAGTCATACAATCTACTCGTTTATCATGTTCGTAAAGGCTTTAATCACGAACTTTAGAGTACACTATCACTTTGCTTCAAAGTGAAGCAAACTTGATTCGAACTTTTAAGTGAATGTTTAATCATTTAGTTATGCTATATTACACTATTAGAAGTGATAATGAAGTGATTAGTCATACAATCGACTCATTTATAATGTTCGTAAAGGCTCTAAACACGAACATTAGAGTACACTAGCACTTTGCTTCAAAGTGAAGCAAACTTGATTCGAACTTTCAAGTGAATGTTTAATCATTTAGTTATGCTATATTACACTATTAGAAGTGATAATGAAGTGATTAGTCATACAATCGACTCATTTATCATGTTCGTAAAGGCTTTAAAGGCGAACTTTAGAGTACACTAGCACTTTGCTTCAAAGTTAAGCAAACTTGATTCGAACTTTCAAGTGAATGATTAATCATTGAGTTATGTTCTATTACACTATTAGAAGTGATAATGAAGTGATAAGTCATACAGTCGACTCATTTATCATGTTCGTGAAGGCTTTAAAGACGAACTTTAGAGTACACTAGCACTTTGCTTCAAAATGAAGCAAACTTGAGTCGAACTTTCAAGTGATATTTAATCGTTGAGTTATGCTATATTACACTATTAGAAGTGATAATGAAGTTATTAGTCATACAATCGATCATTTATCATGTCCGTGACGGCTTTAAAGACAAACGTTAGAGTACACTAGCACTTTGCTTCAAAGTGAAGCAAACTTGAGTTGAACTTTCAAGTGAATGTTTAATCGTTGAGTTATGCTATATTACACTATTAGAAGTGATAATGAAGTGATTAGTCATACAATCGCTCATTTATCATGTTCGTAATAGCTCTAAACACGAACTTTAGAGTACACTATCACTTTGCTTCAAAGTGAAGCAAACTTGATTCGAACTTTCAAGTGAATGTTTAATCGTTATGTAATGCTATATTACACTATTAGAAGTGATAATGTAGTGATTAGTCATACAATAACTCATTTATCATGTTCGTAAAGGCTTTAAAGACGAACTTTAGAGTACACTAGCACTTTCCTTCAAAGTAAAGCAAACTTGATTCGAACTTTCAAGCGAATGTTTAATCGTTATGTAATGCTATATTACACTATTAGAAGTGATAATGTAGTGATTACTCATACAATCGACTCATTTATCATGTTCGTGAAGGCTTTAAAGACGAACTTTAGAGTACACTAGCACTTTGCTTCAAAGTGAAGCAAACTTGGTCGAACTTTCAAGTGAATGTTTAATTGTTGAGTTATGCTATATTACACTATTAGAATTATAATGAAGTTATTAGTCATACAATCGATCATTTATCATGTTCGTGAAGGCTTTAAAGACACACTTTAGAGTACACTAGCACTTTGCTTCAAAGTGAAGCAAACTTGAGTCGAACTTTCAAGTGAATGTTTAATCGTTGAGTTATACTCTATTACACTATTCGAAGTGATAATGAAGTGATTAGTCATACAATCGACTCATTTATCATGTTCGTAAAAGCTCTAAACACGAACTTTAGAGTACACTGTCAATTTGCTTCAAAGTCAAGCAAACTTGATTCGAACTTTCAAGTAAATGATTAGTCGTTCAGTTATGCTCTATTACACTATTAGAAGTGATAATGAAGTTATTAGTCATACAATCGACTTATTTATCATGTTCGTAAAGGCTTTAAAGACGAACTTTAAAGTACACTAGCACTTTGCTTCAAAGTGAAGCAAACTTGAGTCGAACTTTCAAGTGAATGTTTAATCGTTGAGTTATGCTATATTACACTATTAGAAGTGATAATGAGGTTATTAGTCATACTTGTTCGTGAAAGCTTTAAAGACGAACTTTAGAGTACCTAGCACTTTGCTTCAAAGTGAAGCAAACTTGATTCAAACTTTCAAGTGAATGTTTAATCGTTGAGTTATGCTATATTACACTATTAGAAGTGATAATAAGTTATTAGTCATACAATCGATCATTTATCATGTTCGTGAAGGCTTTAAAGACGAACTTTAGAGTACACTAGCACTTTGCTTCAAAGTGAAGCAAACTTGAGTCAAACTTTCAAGTGAATGTTTAATCGTTGAGTTATGCTATATTACACTATTAGAAGTGATAATGAAGTTATTAGTCATACAATCGATCATTTATCATGTTCATGAAGGCTTTAAAGACGAACTTCAGAGTACACTAGCGCTTTGCTTCAAAGTTAAGCAAACTTGATTTGAACTTTCAAGCGAATGTTTAATCGTTATGTAACGCTACATTACACTATTAGAAGTGATAATAAGGTTATTAGTCATACAATCGATCATTTATCATGTTCGTGAAAGCTTTAAAGACGAACTTTAGAGTACACTAGCACTTTGCTTCAAAGTTAAGCAAACTTGATTCGAACTTTCAAGTGAATGTTTAATCGTTGAGTTATGCTATTTTACACTATTAGAAGTGATAATAAGGTTATTAGTCATACAATCGACTCATTTATCATGTTCGTGAAAGCTTTAAAGACGAACTTTAGAGTACACTAGCACTTTGCTTCAAAGTGAAGCAAACTTGAGTCGAACTTTCAAGTGAGTGTTCAATCTTTATGTTATGCTATATTACACTTGAAGTGATAATGTTGTGATTAGTCATGCAATCGACTCATTTATCATATTCGTGAAGGCTTTAAAGACGAACTTTAGAGTACACTAGCACTTTACTTCAAAGTTAAGCAAACTTGATTCGAACTTTCAAGTGAATGATTAATCGTTGAGTTATGCTATATTACACTATTATAAGTGATAATGAAGTGATAAGTCATACAATCGACTCATTTATCATGTTCGTGAAGGCTTTAAAGACGAACTTTAGAGTACACTAGCACTTTGATTTAAAGTGAAGCAAATTTGAGTCAAAATTTCAAGTGAGTGTTTAATCATTGAGTTAAGCTATATTAAACTATTAGAAGTGATAATGAAGTTATTAGTCATATAATTGACTCATTTATCATGTTCGTGAAGGCTTTAAAGACGAACTTTAGAGTACACTAGCACTTTGCTTCAAAGTGAAGCAAACTTGAGTCGAACTTTCAAGTGAGTGTTCAATCGTTATGTATGCTATATTAAACTTGAAGTGATAATGTTGTGATTAGTCATGCAATCGACTCATTTATCATATTCGTGAAGGCTTTAAAGACGAACTTTAGAGATAGAGCACTACTAGCCTTCTGTGATAGCACTTTGCTTCAAAGTTAAGCAAACTTGATTCGAACTTTCAAGTGAATGATTAATCGTTGAGTTATGCTCTATTACACTATTCGAAGTGATAACGAAGTGATAAGTCATACAGTCGACTCATTTATCATGTTCGTGAAGGCTTTAAAGACGAACTTTAGAGTACACTAGCACTTTGCTTCAAAGTGAAGCAAACTTGAGTCGAACTTTCAAGTGAATGTTTAATCGTTGAGTTATGCTGTATTACGCTATTAGAAGTGATAATGAAGTGATTTGTCATACAATCGACTCATTTATCATGTTCGTAAAGGCTTTAAAGACGAACTTTAGAGTACACTAGCACTTTGCTTCAAAGTGAATCAAACTTATATCGAACTTTCAAGTGAATGTTTAATCGTTGAGTTATGCTATAATACACTATTTAAGTGATAATGAAGTGATTAGTCATACAATCGCATTGAGTTATGCTATATTACACTATTAGAAGTGATAATGAAGTAATTAGTCATACAATCGATCATTTATCATGTTCGTAAAACCTCTAAACACGAACTTGAAGTACACTATCACTTTATTCAAAGTGAAACAAACTTGCATCGAATTTTCAAGTGAATGTTTAATCGTTGAGTTATGGTATATTACACTATTAGAAATGATAATGAAGTGATTAGTCATATGGTCGACTCATTTATCATGTCCGTGAAGACTTTAAAGACGAACTTTAGAGTACACTAGCACTTAGCTTCAAACTGAAGCAAACTTGATTCGAACGTTCAAGTGAATGTTTAATCATCGAGTTATGCTATATTACACTATTAGAAGTGATAATGAGGTTATTAGTCATACAATCGATCATTTATCATGTTCGTGAAGGCTTTAAACACGAACTTTAGAGTACAACACTAGCACTTTGCTTCAAAGTGAAGCAAACTTGATTCGAACTTTCAAGTGAATGTTTAATCGTCTTGCTATGTTATATTACACTATTAGAAGTGATAATGAAGTTATTAGTCATTAAATCGACTCATTTATCATGTTCGTGAAGGCTTTTAAGACGAACTTTAGAGTACACTAGCACTTTACTTCAAAGTGAAGCAAACTTGAGTCGAACTTTCAAGTGAATGTTTAATCACTGAGTAATGCTATATTACACTATTAGAAGTGATAATGAAGTTATTAATCATACAATCGACTCATTTATCATGTTTGTGAAGTCTTTAAAGACGAACTTTAGGGTACACTAGCACTTTGCTTCAAAGTGAAGCAAACTTGATTCGAAGTTTCAAGCGAATATTTAATCGTTATATAATGCTATATTACACTATTAGAAGTGATAATGAAGTGATTAGTCATACAGTCGACTCATTTATCATGTTCGTAAAGGCTTTGAACTTGAACTTTATGAAAGAATTCAGAGTATATTAAGTTTGTAGAGTGTGGAAGAATGACAAGGAAGGAAGTAAACAAAGAAAAGTTGAGAAAGAGTATTGATTGTATAGAATAACAAGAGTATACAAGTAAGGTATTTTTATAAGTCTTAGGAAACAATGTTGGCCTAGCTTAGGTTGGTTTAGGTAAGTAGATAATCAAGATTTGGTTTCTTTAGGAAACCTTGAATATCTTTAGGAAATCTTGAATATCTCTTGAATATCTTCATAAACTTACTGGCATAGCTTCCTCTAACCGACTTTGAGCAGGTTCCTACTATTCCAACATTGGTCCTCCATGTTTCCTGATATACGAACAAATGTACTATGCATTTGCACATATTTCCCATTAAGTTCTTGTTCATTTCGATCTTTATCGAGTCTTTTGATACTCTTTTATTCCATTTCAGGTTATAAATGTAAATATATCAATTCGGGATGGAATGGAAGAAGTTCGGACGAATTCCAGATGATTCAGAGCAGAAACAAGTAAATGGCAGCACTTAAGCTTTTCATAATTTATATCGCATGCGTGTAAGTTGGACATTTATATTAAGCTTTTCATGGACGGTTATGGTATGACCCTTGTACTTAGTACCCTTGTACTTAGTACTTAAGCTACAAGACTTGGGTGTATGTTTTGAAAATGTTAGATAGTCGAAACTCCTCTTCTCTTATAATTTACGACGTATAGTCTAAAGCTTGAGAATGAGTTTGTGGTCGAAAGCTTATGTACTTGCCCTTGCAAGCATAGGTGGACGGCGTGACTAATGTTCATGCGTGAGCAGCGTTTATCTTCATATTAATTGCACAGGAAATTGAGATTGAATCAAGCCCGATGAATGCTAGTTTTGGTGTCGAATGTGTGAATGTGTATTGCCATATTGAGTTGATTGATTTCCAAGGATTGTGTAGGTGAATGAGAGGAGTAACTCTGAATTTTAATGGATTGCATTGACTACTACTCGGTGGTCATATTCTGAATTTTTATTTGTATGAATGCGGGTGGGATTTGTGAGTATTCCTTTTTTGAAAACTCTCATGAGACTATAACTCGTCCACTAGGGCAGCCTAGGGGTTTAAAGGCTTGATGCATACGCTAAATGCATCCGTGATTCCCTACGAAAGTGAGTTAGGAGTAGGTTTTTAACTTAATAAAACAAGTAGAGACCCATGTGTGTACTGAACTTTCTCTGATATCCATGCCATCCATATAATGTTGACTCACTGCATGATCTCTGGTTTTACTTGTTCGGGACGAACAAGACTTAAGTGTGGGGTATTTTGATATACGAACAACTGTACTATGCATTTGCACATATTTCCCATTAAGTTCTTGTTCATTTCGATCTTTATCGAGTCTTTTGATAATCTTTTATTCCATTTCAGGTTATAAATGTAAATATATCAATTCAGGATGGAATGGAAGAAGTTCGGACGAATTCCAGATGATTCAGAGCAGAAACAAGTAAATGGCAGCATATAGTGGCAGCCCGACCTCTGGCTCTTTAAAAGGTTCTAGAACACAGCACAGAACTTGGATTCAGATGTATGATATCTTGTTGGAAAGCTCTTTCAATTACCTCCAACTTTGTAGTTTACGTCAAGTTCCAACTCGGAGTGTAAGATGGTGTTTTGGGTCGTTCAAGACAGACCGACCCGTTTCTGCCGAGGGATGAGTTGGGCGACCTAGGAAGCAAAATGAGTCGACCGACCCATTTATTGGATGCCCGACCCAAAAGTGAGTCGGTCAGGAGGAAAAGAAGGTGTTTCGAGGAAAATGGGTCGGGCACCCCAAAAATATGGGTCGGGCGACCCAAAAAGTGAGTCGGGCGAGGGCAGAATATTGCAGAATCTGAAATTTTTGAAAGTTCTGGGTTTGGAAATTCAAGGGTATAAATACAAAACCACAAACACACACAAAGAGAGCTTGAACGGCCAGAGAAAGAACATAATTATCAGGGGAGCGAGCAAGCTTCAAGAGGGACGGTTTGGAAGAATTTTCAGCGGCTACTCCAAAGGTTTTGACGACAAGAAGCTTGAGGAAACGCCAAAGATCTCCTCTCCAACACCGGCAACCTCTACTCTACTTTTATTTCTGCTTTTTGTTGATTTCTTTTTGTAGTATGACCGAGCAGTATTGTGGTGGGAATCCTCACGGATTTCCTAGGTTTGATCTTGATGTAAACCAGATTTTTAACATGCAATACGAAGTGTTTGATATGTTTGTTTATTCCCTTTATTTATATTCTGAATTTTAGATGCCTAAGGAACGAGAGTTGAACTTAGGAGGTTTAGAATTCAAATTGTATGTTTAGGGCAGTGTTTCGTGTGCGAGAGTGACAAACACATATTACCTTAGGTTAACATTATTGTGGACTTGAATTACCGATCAATAGACCGAGAGGTTGAGATTATGGGATTTAAGTTCTAAACACGAATCAATAGAGCGAGAGTTTGAGAATCGTACTTAAGTGTTGCATCCATTCTAGAGAAGGAGCGAGAGTTGAATCTAGAATGCGCAACACAATAACCTAAGAAACATATCATTCATGACTTCGTATGCTTGCTTCATTATTATTGCATCATTATCTTGTAACCTAGGAATGAAGTAGGGTTCTTGCTGCATTTTATTTCTGTTTATTAGACTTAGATAACTTAATAAAAACCAATACAAAACTCCCCTTCTTTCGTAGACTCGCATTAGCGATTATTGATAGAAAACAACGTCTAGGCTTTTCTCTTGGGACTCGACCCTAGGTCACCCTAGGAACATATAAATTTGTTTGACATCGCGTGATTAGGATAAGTATTTCGCATATACTCGCCCTAAAAACCCAAATCATTTCCTTAAGTCCAACATGTGCCCTTTATGTTTCCCTTATTCCAACACTCCCCCTCAAGCTTGACTAAAATGGATTTAGAACAAGCTGGACCTAGTGCCCTTGCCTCATTAAAAACAAGTATGGAAAACCACATGGGATAAAACTACACCTGGACAAAAAGAGTACAAGAACCCTCGGCCAGGGTTATGTCTAAGGGATGATACTTGTGAGTCCAAGCCTTGAATGGTGAACTCACAAACCTTGCTACTAGCAGCCTTTGTGAAGATGTCACTAGTGATGCTCACTTTTTGTGTAGCTAGGCTGAATCAGCTCCTTGCTCTACAGCCTCTCTCTCACCTTGTGGCAGTCCACTTCTATATGCGTCGTTCTCATGAAACACTGATTGGTGCAATATGTGATAGCCGTCTGATTGTTCACAATGCATAGTGATGGGTGGTTTATCTTGATGCCTAGGTCGTTTGAGGAGAGCTTTCATCATATCAACTCATTTGTTAGCTTTCTCATGGCTCTATACTCCGCCTCAGTGCTTGAACAAAGAATCACCTTCTGTTTTTTGCTTCTCCAAGTCACGAGACTACCTCCAATGAAGATGCAATAACCTGTGGTTGATTTCCTATCATTCCTATCTCCTTGCCCAATCTGCATCACAATAACCTACCACATCTGTGTTGCCATTCCTTCCCATCCAGATTCCTTGACCAGCGTGCCTTTGAGGTACTTCAAGATCCTCTCTACCATGTGCCAATGGTGCATCTTTGGTGTTTGCATATGCTGGTAACCTAATTCACGGAAAAGCATATATTAGTCTTGTAATAGTTAAATAAATCAGCTTACCCCATCCTTCTTACAGCTTTTCATCCTCAAAGGCTTTTCATCAATCTCCCCTCACGTATGACTTTGTATCCTTCCTCAAGTGGAGTCTTTGCTTGTTTCACTCCAAGCTTTCCTGCTTCACACAAAAGAATAACCCCTCTTTCAAGTGCACATCTCAATACCAAGGAAGTACTTTAGTTCACCCAAGTCCTTTAATATCAAAAACTGAATTGATAAAAGTTTTAGTTTCGAGTAACCTTGTTTGTCATCTCCTATTGATGATGATATCATCAACATCACAAGGATCACAACTATACCTGATGGATAGTGAGGTTAAGAGTGTATGATCAGCTTGAGATATGTTGATATCCTCTTTTTATGAGACTTGTGCTCAGCTTGTGGTTACCATGCCCTTAGTGATTGCTTTAGGCCATAGATAGCTTTCTTAAGCCTAAGAACCTTACCTGGTTTGACAGTGCTTTCTAGCCCTGATGGAGGATGCATATAGACTTCTTCTTCAGCTCACCTTGTAGGAGTGTCATCTTGACATCCATCTGCCATTAGATCCCATCCTAGGTTGAGCAACTGAGATGGATGCTCGAGCTGAATGGAGCTTGGCCACAGGTGCAAAAGTATCAAGGTAGTCTTCCCATATGTGTTGAGTAAATCCTCTTGCCACTAACCTTGCCTTGGTACCTTTCAATTTGTCCATCACACTTGTACCTTTGGGAAGATCATATTTCATACCAAGTTCCATTCCTCTCCATGGCTTTGGTCTCTTCTTGAATTGCAGCCATCCATTCCTTATGGTCTTTGGCCTCTTCATAGTCTTAGGGACTTCCCCTTCGTCCAACTTGCTGATGAAGCTTTGGTGATCCTTTGGGAACCTATCCAAAGAACAACAGATTAAATAGGATAAGCAACAACAGTACCATCATAAAATACCTTGTGTTCTTCCAGTTTGATGGAGACTTCCTCAGCCTAGTGCTTCTTCTTAGAGTTTGTGGTTGCTCAGCTTGAATTGATTCTGGTTCTTGATCAGCAGGATGTGTTTGTCCTTGATCAGGCTTCTTCTTCATTCTCCTCCTGATCATTCTGAGTTGATCTTCATCTTCTTCACTCAGAGAATATGAACTCTCCTGGTTCTCTTCCTGAATCATGACTTGATGAGTCAAATTCTTGAGGAGTTGTGGTTGAATCTTCATCAGATTCATCATGTGCATCATCCTGTATTCCCCCTCATGATCAGGATGGGAACACAAGGAGATGTGCTAGGGACCGAAGTGTGGTGATGAAGTTGTCAATGATCCTTCAAAGGCTGCAACTTTGTCTGATGGAGAGTTTGAGATATCTTTCACTTCCTCCAAACCTGCCTTGTCAAAGTAAGCTTTGGATTCCATGAACTTCACATCCCTGGATACCAAGACCTTTCTTGAAACAGGATCATAGCACTTGTATCCTTTTTGGGTGGCAGAATATCCAATGAACACAGCCCTTGTGCTTTTCTCATCCAGCTTAGTTCGAAGCTCACCTGGAACTAACACAAAACAAAGGCACCCAAAAACCTTTAGATGAGTAATGGAAGGTCTGGTTTTGTTTAGTACCTCATATGGAGATATGTCATTGAGGACTTTGGTGGGAATTCTGTTGATCAAGTAGCAAGCTGTCACAACAGCATCCCCCCAAAACCTCATAGGCACATTAGTGTGAAACATCATGGACCGTGCCACCTCCATAAGATGTCTATTCTTTCTTTCAGCCACTCCATTCTGTTGAGGTGTATAAGGGCAGCTCGTTTGGTGATCAATCCCATTCTTGGCTAGGAGTTGCTTGAATGCGTTGCTCAGGTATTCTCCTCCATTATCTGTTCTAAATGTTTTGATCTTTGCATTGAAGTGGTTAGTAACATAATTCTGAAAATTAATGAAGGCATCTAGTACTCTATCCTTAGAAGGTAATAGGGTTAACCAAGTATATTTCGACTTTTGATTTATGAATATAACAAAGTACTTATGGTTATCCCTAGATATGCAAGGGGCAGTCCATACATCCGAGTGTACTAGGTCAAAACAGTTTTCATATAGAAGTTGGAAATACTGATTTGCGATGTTTACATAATATACATGCTTCACATTCATCATGTTTAAGTTTAATATCAGGAAACAACAAGTTTAATGCCCTCGGATGAGGATGCCCCAATCTAGCATGCCAAATTTCATTATTCGCGTTAGATACTTCTGAATTGAAAGTAAAAGATTCATCATGCAAAGGAACATAGGAACTGGCTAAGTTGTCAAGGAAATAGAGGCCTTCTTTGGAAACACCTTCACCTAGAAGAGCACCGGTCTTAATATCCTGAAATCGAAGCTCATTAGGACCAAACATCACCCAACAAATAAGATTAGTAGCAATTCTTTTCACAGATAAGAGGTTAGATATAAATCAGGCATGAAGTAAGCTTTAGAGTCCTTATTAAACAATCTAATAATACCTAATCCTTTAATAGGCACACGGTCACCATTAGCAATTTCTACATGTCCTTTTGTTGGTTGAATGTTTTTGATTAGTTTGGAGTTCGAAATCATATGATGTGAAGCATCGGAGTCAACAATACAATAATCAGATTTATTAGAAGCAAAGAGAGACATACCATTGGACTTACCCACACCTCCTTAAAGGCATGGAGGAGAGCATCTAGGTCCGATTTCCTCAAGTATTGTTCCTCCTTAGGTCTGGTTGATTCCTCATTAGCTTTATTGGCTTGTGGTTGCTTCAATTTGGCAGGTTTTCAAGTGAGGGTGTAGAATCCAACACTTGTCTTTTGAATGGCCTCTTTTTTTGCAGTGATCACACATCAAACCCTTCCTCTCATCAACTTTGTTAACCGCCTGGTTAGCCTTTTCATTCACAACTCTATGAGCCACACTTAACTCCTTCTTCCCTTCAAAAAGATCAGTGGAGCCTTGCTCCTTCTGAATTTGTGCACACACTTCTTCCAGGGAGGGGAGCTTGTCTGCCCTTAGAATGTGTTTGACAAGGTCTTTGTATGAGTGATCTAAGGTTTGCAGCAACCCAAACACTTTATCTTCTTCCCTTCTTTTGTTGAGTATTGCAGGATCAATTGTCTGAGGTCTCAATGTCTCCAATTCTGCCCATAGTGTGTTGAACCTCCCAAAGTGCTTTGTGAACTCCATATTATCTTGGCTTAGGGTGCTGATTGCCCTCTTGACCTCAAACACACGGCTCAAGTTGCTTGTGTTGCCATAAACCTTCTCAAGTGTCTCCCACAGGGCTTTGGCATTCACACAAAAAGAGTAGGCTTCAAGGATTGACAAATCCAAAGAGGCTTGTAGTATGGTCATCACCAATAAGTCCTCTTGTAGCCACTTCTCTTCATCACATCTTGTGACAGGTTGTCCATCATCTCCCTTGGTAGCAATTGTGGGGGCCTTATCACTCTTAAGATGAGAACATAACCCCTTACACCCCAAGGTAACTCTGGCCATTCTAGACCATATAACATAATTAGGCCCCTTAAGGACCACTGGTATTGCCACAACTCGAGTATCCATGATGAGAGTTTGTGGAAAAAATTGATTTTTTTGTGTGCGGAAGTTGTTTAGGATCTTGCCCCTGATACCATGAAAGAATTCAGAGTATATTAAGTTTGTAGAGTGTGGAAGAATGGCAAGTAAGGAAGTAAACAAAGAAAAGTTGAGAAAGAGTATTGATTGTACTGAATAACAAGAGTATACAAGTAGGGTATTTATACAAGTCTTAGGAAACAATGTTGGCCTAACTAAGGTTGGTTTACGTAAGTAGGGTATTCAAAGTGAAGCAAACTTGATTCGAACTTTCAAGTGAATGTTTAATCGTTATGTAATGCTATATTACACTATTAGAAGTGATAATATAGTGATTAGTCATACAATCGACTCATTTATCATGTTCGTGAAGGCTTTAAAGACGAACTTTAGAATACACTACCACTTTGCTTCAAAGTGAAGCAAACTTGATTCGAACTTTCAAGTTAATGTTTAATCGTTATGTAATGCTATATTACACTATTAGAAGTGATAATGAAGTGATTAGTCATACAATCGACTCATTTATCATGTTCATAATGGCTTTAAAGACGAACTTTATTGTACACTAGCACTTTGCTTCAAAGTGAAGCAAACTTGATTTGAACTTTCAAGTGAATGTTTAATCGTTGAGTTATGCTATATTACACTATTAGAAGTGATAATGTAGTGATTAGTCATACAATCGACTCATTTATCATGTTCGTAAAGGCTTTAAAGACGAACTTTAGAGTACACTAGCACTTTGCTTCAAAGTGAAGCAAACTTGAGTCGAACTTTCAAGTGAATGATTAATCGCTGAGTTATGCTATATTACACTATTAGAAGTGATAATGAAGTGATAAGTCATACAATCGACTCATTTATCATGTTCGTAAAGGCTTTAAAGACGAACTTTAGAGTACACTAGCACTTTGCTTCAAAGTGAAGCAAACTTGATTCGAACTTTCAAGTGAATGTTTTTTTTATAAAAAAACTGGACGATGCCAGCAATTTATTAATAGGATTCGAAAAGCCCGATTCGTGGCTATTACAAGAGGATTAGCCAACAAGCTTCATTTAAACAGATTTAAATGAAGCTTGAAAGATCAAAATTAAAATAGAATAAAATAAAAAGCAGACTTCCAAACCGATAAACCGGCAAGAAAACCCAGAAAAAAGGTTGAGCCCACACGTTGGACACTAACCAAATGCTGAACCCACACTTCGGGAACTAGCATAATAAACTCAAAAAATAACAACCTATGATGAGTTCTCAGCATGTGAGAGGAATCAAACGAGACAATTAGTATAAATATAAGACTTGCATAACTGGTGTTATAAGCGGATATCATCCCTGACCTGTATGTTATTTGTATGATGCCAACTCTCATTACTCCACTTACCTAAGTGCAGCTTGTCCGTAATCAAGATCCGCTGAGCAGAGATGGGGAGGTCCTTGAGATGGTAGAGAAGCAAAGGTCTCCTAACAGCGTAGGCAAGGCAGATGGCTGCCTGATTTGCAGAGTTGCTCACCCTCCTAGTCTTGAAAGACCAATACTCCTCTTTTAATTTTCTGGTGCCTTGAGACACTCTCCAATGCCTCATTTCCAAATTAGAGCTTTGAACACAAGCCACTCGAATGCCTAGAACCTCAGCTTGGTTGAAAATAAGATCCAAGGCTTGAAGAAACTCTTTCACACTCTCTGCCTTGGGGATTAAGGTAGTCTGAGCAAGTACGAAATCCCTTTTTCATTTCTAAATAATGAAGCAGCCAGAATATCATGATCATGCGATATGCAAGCAACATTCACAATAATACCACGCTCTCCTGGTTCCCAAACTTCCCATGCTGGACGTAAGAATTTGGACAGACTAATATCAAAAAAGTTCAAGCAGGCTCTGTCACCATTATCAACTTTCCCAACCGGAATCGTTCCACCAAGGTACTCAGACCACTTCATAAATTTATAAACCAGATTTTGGGGCTTTCTATCATGTCTCACATCATTCCTAGTATTCCAAATTTCCCAAAGCAAATAGCAAGCAATACTAGATTTGAAGTTACTCAAAAATGTACCTCTTTCGTGGTTATGAATCCAAGAGTTAGCAAATCTAGTCCTGGTCATTGGCCTTGAGCTATTCAGACCAGTAGCTAAGAATTTCCACCCTTCCATGGCCCATTCACCTTGGAAGAAGAGATGATCAAGAGATTCCTCATTGTTCCTGCAACATAAACAACAAGAAGGTAAAGGAATACCAATCTTTTTAACTTTACAATCAACTGCAATGCCACCCATAAAAAGCTCCACATGAAAACACTGATCTTTGAAGGCAGCCAGTTCTGCCAGATGACTTTAGCCCAATTAAGCTATGGGAAATGAGTGCAAAAGGATTTAATAAACTTTTTCATAGAGAAATCCCCCTGACTGCTGTCAATCCATCTCAGCCTCCCTTTGCCAGCCCCTCCTACATATTCCTTGTAAATCTGAGCAATACGATGAGGGAGAGAAAAAAGGATACTGAATCTGATATTTGATAGACTCAGGACATCCTTAATCTGCCATAACCTATAGTCTCTATGAACCTCAATATTATGAAGCCAGCAGAATTTTTCAACCAAGAGAGAGCCATCACCAAGGTCCCAAATCACTTTAGTCCTCAGATGCTCAATAATAAGGTTAAAATTGTTCCACAAGACCGAGCCTGGTTTGCCAACCTTAAACCTTGAGTTCACATATTTTGCCCAAATAGTCTCCTGATTCAAGAACTCCCAAGCAAGTTTGCCTTTATAACCCAACATCCTATCTGATAATGAACAAATACCAAGACCACCTCTACTTTTCGGCCTGCATATTTTATGGAAGCCGACCCAATGGTGATTTTTTGTAGGGCCATGATCCCAAAGAAAACCAGAGAGGATGCTTTCAATCCTTTGATAACTGTAGAGGGAATAGGGACGACTGCCATTATGTGAAAGGTCATAGAGGTCAAAACTGATTGAATCAAAACAAGTCTGCCACTCATTGAAAGCAAATTCCTCATCCAACCACTGACCTTTTTCCTCAATTTGGTGAGCTAATCATCAAAGTAACTAATCAATACTTTACCTCTAAATAAAGGGGCACCTAGGTATTTACAAGGAAGAGTACCTTCAACAAAGCCACAATCTGTTAACACCCTGGCTTTAGTGTTATCTGGAGCAAATTTAGAGAAGTACACATTGTTTTAGCCTGATTAACTACCTGACCTGAAACACTGCAGAAATTGTCTAGCATCTCCATCACGTTATGAATAGTTGTCACCTCATCTCTTGTAAAAACTAAAACATCACCAGCAAACAATAGATGAATGACCTGAATAGCACCTCTTTTTGTATGAAAAGGCCTGAGTTTATTATCTCCAACTCCTTTGTGCAGAGCCTTTGACAGCCACTCCATAGCAATAACAAAGAGACTAGGGGATATTGGGTCTCCCTGCCTAACTCCTCGAGTAGACTTAAAGAAACCATACTGATCCCCAGCCCATATCACAGAATACCAGATATTGGATACATCTGAAAATAAAGTCACACCAGGTTTCACAAAATCCCAATTGTCTCATCATTCTTATGAGAAAAACCCACAAACACGGTCATAAGCCTTCGACATATCGAACTTAATAACCAAGTTATTATGAGGACCCCTTTTATCAAGATCATGAACTAAATCATGAGCTGAGGTCAAGTTGGTGTGGATTTTCCTTTCTTTTATTAAGCCGGCTTGTTCCTCACTAATAATTCTGGGGAGCAGCTGACACAATCTGTTATTAAGGATCCTAGAAATCAACTTATGGGATACATTGCATAGGCTGATAGGCTTCAGATCCCTTACCAAAGCAGCTCTCTGGGTCTTAGGGATGAGGGTGAGATTGGTGGTAGACCATAAAAGAGGGATCTGATGACCCCTGAAGAAACTTTTAATGCTGTTGACTAGGTCACTTTTAATACTATCCCATAATTTTATATAGAACCTCACAGTAAAATCATCCGGGCCTGGAGCACTATCTTCTTTCACTCCTTGGAGAGTGCTATACACCTCTCCTTCCTCTATCTCTGCAACCAACCTTTGATTATCCTCCTAATTCACCAAAGGAGGGATAAAGTCTAGATCCATGGCTGTATGACCACTGGTGTGAGTGGAAAGAATTCCTTCATAATATCTAGCAGCTTCTGCCCCTATTTCTGAATTCTGATCAGTAAAGGTGCCATCATCCTTTTGAACTGTCAGGTTGTATTTCTTCCTTCGAGCTCTAATTGCTGCATGGAAGAAGGCAGTATTTCTATCTGCCTCCTTTAACCATAAGGCTCGAGATTTATCCCTAGCCATAGACTCCTTTAGATATAGAATATCCTCAAGCTCAGCCTTTACCTTATTAAGCTCTCTACTGGCTAGATCATTGACGAGCACGTCGTTGAGTGCTGCAAATTTGTCCCGACTCTCCTTACTAGTATAGTATTGGCAAGTTGGGGTCGAATCCACAGGGAACGGTGGAAGTCTCTTTTCAACTACAAAACTAAAGAATTGGGGTTGTGCGTGAGAACAATTACAAGAAAGAAAAACTGTTGCGCAAGTACAACTGGCGCACACACAGACAGCAAGTATGATAGACGCAAATAAATATGCAAGAGATGAATCCGGTTCAGATTCTTCACTATGAACTCTATGTTTTATCCTCGGTCACTAAAAGCACATGATTTAATTGTCCACGTAGATTAAGGTCCTGTCACAGCTTAATAATCTACACACATTCCGGTCAAGGTTTGTATGATATTATTACTCAATCTAGTCTAGTCAATAACGAATCCGGTCAAGGTAGTTACTGCCTATTCTAGTGTTACTCCTATCATTCACAGTCACGTACTTCTGATAGTTTAACTATAGATACTAGATTCTACAACTAAGTCTGCGGTGCAAGGCTTCGCTTAATTGTCTAACCTAATTATCATGCAATGGAGTGCGGAATAATAATACTAAACTTAATCATGCAAATTAAGAACAAGACCTCAAAAACATATTATTCATAGATTCAAATCCAAACCGAAATCAGTAAGTTAGCTAGACATACTGATCGAATACATCTCAAGAATAATTATAAGACAACTAAAATAACAAGACAAATCTGATGCTGCGTCGTCAGGCTCGCGTGACAGCTTGCGCGCACGTCTTCGCCGGAATTAAGCTCTGCGCCGTCAGCTCTCTCTCTCTCTCTCCTGTGATCTCCATAAGCTTATTTATAGTCCTTGCCTTCTAGGGTTTCCACGAATATTTAGGCAAGAATCTGAGGAAATCATCTTATCTCTAAAAATCAGCTTAGGAAACCTTAAATCTCCAAAAACCGATTTTAGAAATATCTTTAGCGCGTGATGACGTCATCGTTCCGAATATCTCGCTGTCTGCTGACGTCACCGTTTTGCTGTCTTCTGCGCGACCTTCACTCGCGCGCCATGTTGCTCGCGCGCCAGTGGCCATTCGTTGATTGTCTTTGCCTTGTTATCTTTTTGCACGAGATTCAGCCTCTTGTTGTGTTTTGTTCTAACTCTTCTTTAAGACCTGAAATATAAAACTACACCAAAAGCGTAATCTTATACCATAATATGTTAGAATAAAAGCAGTGTAAAGGACATAAAATAGCGTACAACTGCACTCTATCAAATCCCCCACACTTACTCTTGTTCGTCCCTGAACAAGTCGCTTCCTTACCTCTTGTGTACTGCACGCGTGAATGTTGGACTTACTGCGCACACATGCGCGCCACTCTCACAACCTGCGCAATTGTGACTCTACAACACTAAACTGATTAAGTAATGATTCTAACCTTGTGTTACCTCTCTTGTGGAATGCAAATCAATTTGGATGATTGGGAGATAGTTCCTGCTTAAGCACCGGTCACCGAATTCTTCTTGATTCGCGATTGCATGGTTATTCGTATCCGCTTTCTTTGGTACGTGATTGATCCGCGTCTTAGGGTTTTCTGAGCTCTACGTCTTTGACGCTTTACTGTTTGTTTCTCGGACATATTGATAACTCTGTTGCACGATTCTTCTTTTCATTGTTTCGGCCTTGTAGCTTTCACTTTGAATTGAATACTCTGCTTTCTGGTCCGGATCCTTATTTTTCCCTAGAACGGCTTCCAATCACGGCCTTCGGATAACAGCTATGGAACCACGCCCCGCTCTCGCTTCTGATAAGTCGCGCGCAAGTCAGGTCACGCGTTTGCAACCGCGCGCCCCTTCCTGAGCAACTAACTTCCACGAAGACGGTCTGTTTTTCCGTCTCGTCACGCTGGTAGGGTTTCGCCTTGGCATCTGCGTGACTGAGCTGCTCTTTGTCCTTTGACCGCGAAGTACCAACCTCCACGAATACTCATAACCATGCAACCGATCCTCAAGCTTCGTTCGATCGACTGCTTCTCTAGGACGTTTCTATCAACTCCACATCCCTCGTTATTCCACTCAAGAGATACACAAAATTCGAAAAAATTACCAAAAATCAGAATATGTCATATAAGCACAAATTACCTCAGGTGCGCGAGTACGCACACAGGTTGCGCACGCCAATGCTTCTCGCGCGCAGATACCTCTTGAGATGTGTTCAACTATCGGTTTGGTTTGTTTTAAACTAAAACGAAAAATTTATCCTAAAAAAAACGAAAAAATTAATGAAAATTCCTACTCCTAAGATAAATATACTACTGCCCCCCCACACTTAAACAAAAACGTGTCCTCACGTTATGCATAAGTAAAAAAAGAAGCAATAGCAATGCATGCATGTAATGCCACTATGTTTGCACCGAACACAATTCATAATATGGCCACTCGCCGAGTTATTGAAAACACCAATTAGTTTAAAACACCATTTAAAACATAAGGACAGTTAAAACGAGGGTTTTAAAACAACAGTTAAAACAACCACCGAAATATTCATTACACCGATCATAATATTTAAAACGAAGTAGAAAATGACCGGGAGAGTTCTTCGATAGGGTCTTCATCCCGTAATGCATACTCTCCTGGGATCGGGTCCCCAGCGTGCCAGCCTCTAGGTGGCGTCAAGTCCAAGTTGGCACCCTGTGGTGCCACATACTCCATAACACGCTGAGCGTTGAACACCCAGCGCTGGTCAACTAATACTTGCGCGCCACTTCCTTGCGCGCTGGACTCTGCTTGCGCATGCTCTGACCGGCGCCTGCTCCTTCTGGGCGCCACTGTCTCTTGCGCCACAACCTCTGGCGCAGCTCTGACGTTCTCAAGTCCGCGCCTGTAGCTCCAATACGCGGTTCCATCCGCGCGGATCTTGATACCTTGTAGAGACGCATCTTCTGGCGCGTCAGAAACTCAGCCCGTACGATGGTGTGCTCCTCCAGCCAGGTTCCATATGCAGCGCACGCAGAAAGTGCGTGATCAGTCCTCCGCACAGCAGCGGGCCCTTCATGCTCACCGCTTCCCAATAGCTGGTGAGTAGGCGCGTGTAGCGCACCTTCTTTCCATAGTATAGGCCCTTCAAGATGGCCATGTCCAGTAGTCCGGGCCGCTGAGATCCATTGTAGCGGCCGATGATGGAGTGGGAAATGAGCCTCTGGAGATAAAACATCTTTGGGTCCAATAGCTCCGTCCCCAAACTCCTTCCACCCGCATACGGCTTGCTGCCGTCCAATCCTCCCAGGCCTCTTGATCAGTGTGCTCATCCACCTCAGCCCCGGGCATTCTGTCGAATCCCATAACTGCGCCGAACTGTGATGGCGCGGCCTCATAGTACACGCCCCTGTGGCGGTACCTGATCCGGTCTGCTAAACCCTCGTACGACGCGAGGAACTCCAGCGTATCCTCCACGTCTGTGTCCGAGCTGAGTTCCATGAACGAAGCCCATCCGGTTGCGGCAAAAGCCGCATGCACTTCTTCATAGAGCCCCATCTCGCGGAGGAACTCTTCATCCACAAACACAGTCGGCAAAAATTCACTTACTGTATAACTTGTGCCTAATCTCAAAATCCAACTTCTCCGATTGATCCACACAGATAGACATTATAACGAGCAAAATCAAGCACACGACTAAAACTGCGCGTGTCCTGTCACGCGCGAGCACGGGCAGATCTAGATCTAAACTACCACTGAACAATTGGCACACCAAACTGATCCAAATCGAATGAAATTTTGACAGTAGAATACCTGCACTGAGATCTACGTTCTGGCCAAAAATTTCGAAATTCTGGGTTGTGTGCGGCGGTGACGCGGCGGCTGTGGCGGCGGTCGGCGGTGGTGGCTTGTGGCTTTGGGTTTTTGTGTATAGAGAGATAAGTTGAAAATGAAAAGTGACATGAAATTTACCCCTCATCACATATATTTAGTGCAAAAAGCCCACATGCATGCATGGCCCAAAACTACATGGGCCCAAGACTAAACTAAACCTAAAATTAAACTAAAACAAAAACCGAAACTATACTAAACACAACGAAACAAATGAAAATAAACTATGTTAAGTTTGTCGGAGTACCTTCCGACGAGTGCTTTGTTTAACGTCGTTAGCTCGACGCAAATGCACTCATAGCGCACGATTTACCTCCCCCACACTTGAATATTTGCCTCCTTCCGTATCGTCATCTTTTCTGCATGGCAAAAATTCAAGTGAGTCAGTGTAAGATAAATAAGAATAATCAATATGATCAGAAGGTAAGGAGATAGAAAACGCGAAGTTCCGCGTGTTGGGTCTTTCGGATGCGCCAGTGTGTGCGTGTAAGCTCTCGTGTATCCCTGAGTCGCGCAGCCCTATTCTGCATGATCATTCTGCGCACCATATCCGCGTTCCGATGTTGTTCCCAAGTGTTAGGCTGCTCTCGGCTTTGCTCTCTGCGCCTCTTATCTGGTGGCTTACTCTTTATACTGTTCTGGCGCGCCAAAGGCATGTTCCTCTGACTGTGCGCATCATCCCAGAGTACTTGGTATGGTGCTTCGTTGATCCAATCATTCACCAATGGTTCCTCCGATAATTTGATTCTATTGATGACATCTAATCTGAGTATGTGCTTCTTGTCTTGTAATGTCACCATACCTTTCCCGACATCAATGCACACTTGCGCAGTTCTCATAAATGGTCGGCCAGCAACACTGATTCCCTAGCTTCCGTATTCGGCTTGTTCATGTCAACTACGTAGAAATCTGCTAGGAACTTGAGTTTACCGACATGGTCAAGACATCTACTATTTTCCCCTTTGCTTCGGTCCGTGAGTTGTCCGCAAGTAACAATGCCATGTCCGTTGGCTCAAGGTCCCATGACGATGCTGAATATAGTGAATAGGCAGAAATTAACGATGCTCCTAAGTCTAACATGCACTCGCTAACCGGTTTCTCCAATAAAGCACGGAATAGTAAAGGTTCCCGGATCAGCAAGCTTTTCCGGTAAATCTGGAGCTAAGCATATCTTCAAGCTTGCTTGGAAATCATTCAGCATAGTGCTTCCTTCTGCTCTAGTGGGTCAGGGTTGGTGCGTGAAAAGACCGGTGCAACAACTATTCTGCGTTCCGTTCCTCTGCTGCGCTGTCAGCGCTGCGCGTATCAACTGGCGCGCTGATGTGTTCTGGTGGTGGCGCGTCCATCTGAACCATGTTGATACTTCCCTTTGGATTCTGTATTACCTGGAGGGCAGATTTCCATCACTAGCCTTCAGTTCATTAACAGTGGTGGCAATCTGGGTGAGCTGATTCTCTATCAGTTTAAACCTTTTGTCATTCTGCTCTTCGTTTCTTCGGACTGTCTCAGCCAACTGCCACTATTTCTTCTAATGACTTCTTTGGTGGTTGAGCATTCTGCGTTTGTCCTTCAGTGCGTCGTGTGGTGGGTTATAGGAAGGCACTGGCGCGTAAGGTCGTGCGCCAGTGGGAGCATTGGGTTGCGCGCGCCAGTCAGCGCGCGGCCTCTGAAAATTCTGGTCGTTCTTCCAACTAAACCCATTCTCTGCCAATCCAAATCTAGGCTGTCCTTGCCTAGCTTGTCCGTTGTTCCATCCTCCTACTGCATTAACATCTGCGTGTTCTTCGAATAGGGAGGGGCATGCGTCAGTAAGATGGTCTGTGGCGTGACAGAATTCACACGCTCTTGTCTCGATGCTTTGTTTCCATTAGCTTCTGCATCATATCCTTCAATTCCTTGATCTCTCCGGTCACGTCACTTGATGCAGTGCTCTGGCGCGGTTATTCTCTAGTGACACTTGATATCTAACTTGGTCAGCCGTGTCCTCTATTAATTTCCATACATCCTCCACATTCCTCACGTTGCCTCCTGCGCAGCATTCAAACCTGAGCTCCATCTCAGTAAGTCCGTTGAGGAAGTTCTCTATCAACACATGTTGCGGGAGTCCATGATTGTAGCAGTTCGCTTCAAGTTCCCTGAACCGCTCGTAATACTCTGATAATGATTCCCCATGCAACCGGCGCAGCTAACTCCGACGCAGCAGTGACACTTTGGCCGCGGGATAAAACTTGTCTAGAAATCGTTCTTGTAATTCGGGCCATGTCCTTATTGAACCCGGCGCTAGTCCCATCAACCATTGTCGAGCTGAATCACATAGTGAAAACGGGAAGGCTCTAAGCTTCAACAATTCTGGGTCCTCATTCCCATTCCTCATATTCTCACAAATGGCTGCGAATTCTCGTACATGTTTTACTGGATTCTCACTAGCCATACCATGGAATTTTGGTATGTAGTGAACAAGCTGAGTCCGCAGTTCGAAGTGTCCATCTGGAGGCAGTACTATGCACCATGGTTGATTCACAGCTTGAGGAGCAGACATCTCCTTGATGGTGCGTCGCGCCACTGGTTGAGCAGGTACGCGCGCGCCAGGAGGTGGCGCGCGTCTATCCATGTTATCATTCAACTGATTATCATTCCTGGGTAGTTCAACGTCCATTCTGAACTCTAAGTCTCTGCGTACTTCTCTTCTGATTAATTCGAGTTCAGCTGGGTTTAGGCGAGCAAAAATGTTTCAGCGTTGCGCGCTGGCGCGTCTGGCGTTTCTCTTCTTCTGCCTATACACTGTTTTCACCAAAATCTTCCATGCAACACAAAAACAACAGCTAAATTAAACGTAACTAATTTTTTTGGATTTTTATATAAGAAACAAAAAGTAATTAACAAAAGAAAAGAAAAGAAAACTTCTCTAGCCGCTCCCCGGCAACGGCGCCAAAATTTGACGAGCACGTCGTTGAGTGCTGCAAATTTGTCCCGACTCTCCTTACTAGTATAGTATTGGCAAGCTGGGGTCGAATCCACAGGGAACGGTGGAAGTCTCTTTTCAACTACAAACTAAAGAATTGGGTTGTGCGTGAGAAAATTAAAGAAAGAAAAACTGTTGCGCAAGTACAACTGGCGCACACACAGACAGCAAGTATGAAGACGCAAATAAATATGCAAGAGATGAATCCGGTTCAGATTCTTCACTATGAACTCTATGTTTTATCCTGGTCACTAAAGCACATGATTTAATTGTCCACGTAGATTAAGGTCCTGTCACAGCTTAATAACCTACACACACATTCCGGTCAAGGTTTGTATGATATTATTACTCAATCTAGTCTAGTCAATAACGAATCCGGTCAAGGTAGTTACTGCCTATTCTAGTGTTACTCCTATCATTCACAGTCACGTACTTCTGATAGTTTAACTATAGATACTAGATTCTACAACTAAGTCTGCGGTGCAAGGCTTCGCTTAATTGTCTAACCTAATTATCATGCAATGGAGTGCGGAATAATAATACTAAACTTAATCATGCAAATTAAGAACAAGACCTCAAAAACATATTATTCATAGATCAAATCCAAACCGAAATCAGTAAGTTAGCTAGACATACTGATCGAATACATCTCAAGAATAATTATAAGACAACTAAAATAACAAGACAAATCTGTATGCTGCGTCGTCAGGCTCGCGTGACAGCTTGCGCGCACGTCTTCGCCGGAATTAAGCTCTGCGCCGTCAGCTCTCTCTCTCTCTCTCCTGAGATTTCCATAAGCTTATATTTATAGTCCTTGCCTTCTAGGGTTTCCACGAATATTTAGGCAAGAATATCTGAGGAAATCATCTTTATCTCTAAAAATCAGCTTAGGAAACCTTAAATCTCCAAAAACCGATTTTAGAAATATCTTTAGCGCGTGATGACGTCATCGTTCCGAATATCTCGCTGTCTGCTGACGTCACCGTTTTGCTGTCTTCTGCGCGACCTTCACTCGCGCGCCACGTTGCTCGCGCGCCAGTGACCATTCGTTGATTGTCTTTGCCTTGTTATCTTTTTGCACGAGATTCGGCCTTCTTGTTGTGTTTTCGTTCTAACTCTTCTTTAAGACCTGAAATATAAAACTACACAAAAAGCGTAATCTTATACCATAATATGTTAGAATAAAAGCAGTGTAAAGGACATAAAATAGCATACAACTGCACTCTATCAATCATCTCCTCCATTCTGAAGAACCCCTTCTAAGTTTTCAATTTTAGCCAGAAGAACTTTTTCTTTAGCGAAGAGATTACCAAAGACCTCCTTGTTCCATATGCGCAGGATCTTTCTAAGCTTTTTTAATTTAAGACCAAAGTTTAGCATACCTTCACGATGCATGTCCCCTTGCCAAGCCTCCGCCACCATATCTCTGAATCCCTGATGAGACTCCCATATTTTCATATAATGAAATCTACTCCTCTGACCATCCCTTTCCTCAAGGGATACAAGCAAAGGACAATGATCAGAATTTGCTTTAGGAAGATGAATGACTTTAACTGTATCAACTGCTGCAATCAGGGTACCATTTGCTAAAAATCTTTCAAGTCTCTCCCATTTAGGTTCATTAGATCGATTGTTGAACCAGGTGAAAGGGTTGCCACTAAATCCCACATCACTGACACCCGCTCGCACCATATACCAATTAAAATCCATCATGTTTCCTGACTCAGGAGCATTCCCTCCTTTCTTTTCCGAGGCTTTGGAGACGACATTAAAATCACCCCCAATCAGCCAGGGGGTTCTTTGACTTTCAGAAATAGATATTAAATCCTCCCATAAGCCCCTCCTCTCTGCTCTAGAACACTTAGCATAAACAAATGTGCAGACCAGGCTTCTAAGAATTGATCCATTAGTTAAAGTGCAGGTGACAGTCTGTTCTTTCCATATAAAATTATCCACTGTTATTTGATCACTCCAGAATAACCAAATCTTATCATTATAGTCAGCCCCATGAGCATAGCCCTCCAAACGAAGAATATGAGCCAAACGATCACAATAATCACAGCAAGCCATAGGTTCAATAAGAACAAGCATATCTACTTTATGGGTAGTAATTAATAACTTAAGATGAGTGACGGTACCTCTATTGCGAACTCCTCTAATATTCCAGCAAAGAATCCTCATTTGAGAAGGGTTGTTTGCTGTTGATCTTTGACCAAAGTGCATTGATTTGTTCGACCACCTTCTTGACCACCTTTAATTCTAAAAATCCTGAGAGCAACCTCATCAATCAGAATTGGTCTCCTTAACAAAGAAACTGTTTTATCACCTTGATAATCTGAACCATTTGTTACTATTCTGACTAATAATTGTCTCATTTTCTTTGTCCTTTTCTTGAGCATCATTTCCTGTTGCAGCCATATGAACTGGTGTTTCACTTGGATGGTTCGACAAGGTATCTTTTCCGGTCACCTCATTCACAACCTCATTACCTTCTTCAGGTACTGCATTCTGACCATCACAGAGCTTTCCTTCCTCACTCCTTGCACAGCCGTGAACTTTGAACTGATTCTTTTTCTTTGAACTTCCTTCCATTCCTCCTTACTATTTGAAGAAGCACTAGGATTTGTTTGTTGAGACCCAATATCAATTGGTTGAAGAACCTCATTTTCCTTCGCAGGTTTGGTTAACACCATTTCCTTCTTTTTCCTGCAGTTTGCCAAATCATGTCCATGGATTTTACAGTGAGAGCAATAGGAAATATTCCCTTCCACTTCTACTGTTTGCCAAAAACCTTTGTTATTAGGTAGGGATATCCACACCTTATCTGGGATCGGTTCAGCCACATCAATTTCCACACAAGCTCTGACATATCTCATAGTAGCACACACTTTGGTTCTCATGTCGATATCGAGAAAATGAGCAAATGAATTCACTATAGCACCCACATAAGACTTGTGGCAGAGGGGGGAGGCAAACCTGGAGGCGGATCCATTTAGTTGTAGTTGTTGATTCCATCTTTGGATTGTAGTCCGGAGTGTATTTGAATAGTCTGAACCAGACATGCTGGATCTTCCGAATAGAGCTTGTCAACGCCGTGACAACATCCTCTTCCGAGTCAAGTATTATAAGCAAGTGTCTGCCATCAAAGATGTCACAGATCGCTCTCTTGCTTATTTGCCATGGCTTGCAAAACCTTCTTAATTTCCACTATCGGAGGTCTCCCAACAGTGAACTTCGCAATTAGCGAGAATTGGAACTAGTCAGCTCCCGCTCCATATTCAGACGAGGTGAAGGGTATTACATGCCTACCCTCCAAGGATCTGTACTGTCTCGCCGGTAAAGGGATGGACGGAAATCTAGGTTTAAGGACGGGTTTTTCCGCCGCCGCTGCAAATGATAATCTGCCCCTCGGGGACGATGAATTGGAAGTGTGAATGTCAGTATTAACAAGATGGTTGGTATCGGTGGCCATGGCCGCCATCGACCCTGAACGAGTTTTCAAGTGAATGTTTAATCGTTGAGTTATGCTATATTACACTATTAGAAGTGATAATGAAGTGATTAGTCATAAAGTCGACTCATTTATCATGTTCGTGAAGGCTTTAAAGACGAACTTTAGAGTATACTACCACTTTTCTTCAAAGTGAAGCAAACTTGAGTCGAACTTTCAAGTGAATGTTTAATCATTGAGTTATGCTATATTACACTATTAGAAGTGATAATGTAGTGAGTAGTCATACAATGGACTCTTTTATCATGTTCGTGAAGGCTTTAAAGACGAACTTTAGAGTACACTAGCACTTTGCTTCAAAGTGAAGCAAACTTGAGTCAAACTTTCAAGTGAATGTTTAATTGTTGAGTTATGCTATATTACACTATTAGAAGTGATAATTAATGATAAGTCATACAGTCGTTGAATAGCAAAGTGTTATAAGCAAACTTGATTTAGTGCTAGTGTACTCATTTGTAGCATTATCATTCACTGTAACATGATAAATGATAAATTACAAGTGATAATGAAGTGATTAGTCATACAATCGACTCATTTATCATGTTCGTAAAGCTCTAAACACGAACTTTAGAGTACACTGGCACTTTGCTTCAAAGTGAAGCAAACTTGAGTCGAACTTTCAGTTGAATGTTTAATCGTTGAGTTATGTGATATAGCACTTTTGTATGCTTTTTAAGTCCTGTACACTGCTTAGATTCTAACATGTTTCAGTATAAGATTACGCTTTTGGTGTAGTTTTGTATCTCAGGTTTAAAAGAAGAGTTAGAACAAAAGGGCAACAAGAAGGCTGAATCTCGGAGCAAATGACAACAATGTGACAACAAAGGACAAAAGACCACTAGCGCGCGAGCAGTACAGCAGAACAAGACAATGACGTCAGCAAACAGCGAAATATCATCATCACGCGCTAAGAATATTTCTAAGTGCGATTTTTGGAGATCAAATATTCCCATAGCTATTTTAGAGATAAGGATTATTTCCTACAGATTTTCTTGCCTAATAATTCGTGGAAACCCTAGGAGGCAAGTCTATAAATACAAAGCTTCATGGAGATCACACATATGCGCGCAGAGGGAACAAACGGCTCAGAGCAAAATTTAGATCTAGCCGTGCGCGCAAGTTGCCGACGCAGTTAGACGACGCGTCACTCAGATTTGTTTTGTCATTGTAGTTGTTCATTATTTATGTTTGAGATGTATACCTTCAGTATGAGTAGCTAACTTACTGAATTTGGTTTGGATTCAGATCTATGAATAACATGTTTTGAGGTTTTGTTCTTAATTGCATGATAAGTTTAGTATTATTATTCCAAGCTCAATTGCATGATAATTAGGTTAGACAATTAAGCGAAGCCTTGCACCGCAGACTTAGTACGAGACTGTGAATGATAGGAGTGACACTAGAATAGTCGATATCTACCTTGACCGGATTCGTGGTTGACTAGACTAAATTGAGTAATAATATCATACGGACTTTGACCGGAATGTATGTGTAGGTCATTTAGCTGTGACAGGACCTTAACCTACGTGAACTTTATATAATGTATCTTTAGTAACCAATGATTAACATGGAAATTCATAGTGAAGAATCTAAACCGAGCTCATCTCTTGCATATTTATTAACTTCCTTGCGTGACTGCTTTCTGATTGTGCGCCAGTTATACTTGCGCGACTGTTTCTTTTCTTTTAATTATTTTTACTCACAAACCCCAGTTTTAGTTTAGATTAAAAGACGACTTCTCACCGTTCCCTGTGGATTCGACCCCAGCTTACCAAGACTATACTAGTAGGAGAGCCGGACAAATTTGCAGCACTCAACGACGTGCTCGTCAAATTTTGGCGCCATTGCCGCGGAATGGCTAGAGAAGTTTTCTTTTTTTTCTTTTTCTTTAATTTGTTTTTTTTACTTTTTGTTTTCTTATATAAAAATCCAAAAAAAAATTAGTTACGTTTAATTAGCTGTTGTTTTTTTTTGTGTGGAAGCTAGTGGTGAGAATAGTGTAATCGGCAGAAGAATAAAAACTCCAGACGCGCCAGTGAGCAACGCCGAGAACATCTTTGCTCGCCTAAACCCAGCTGAACTTGAGGCAATCAGAAGAGAAGAACGCAGAGACTTAGAGTTCAGAATGGACGCTGATATACAGAGGAATGACAACCTGCCCCAAACAACATGGACATACGCGCGCCACAGCCTGTCGCGCGCTTACCTGCTCAACCGGTCGCGCGTCGCACCATTAAAGAGATGTCTGCTCCTCAAGCTGTTAATCATCCATGGTGCATCGTGCTGCCCCCGGATGGTCATTTCGAACTGAGGACCCAGCTTGTTCACTACATACCCAAGTTCTATGGTATGGCTAGTGAGAATCCGGTGAAGCACGTACGAGAGTTTGCGGCCATTTGTGAGAACATGAGGAATGGGAACGAGGACCCAGAGTAACTGAAACTAAGAGCATTCCCATTCTCACTTTGTGATTCAGCTCGGCAATGGTTGATGGGGCTAGCACCAGGATCAATAAGGACATGGCCCGAGTTGCAGGAACGGTTTTCAGATAAATTTTACCCTGTGGCCAAGGTGTCATTACTCAGAAGAGAGCTAGCCGCACCGAAGCAGTTGCATGGAGAGTCGCTATCTGAGTACTATGAGCGGTTCAGGGAACTAGAGGCGAACTGCTACAATCATGGACTCCCGCAACATGTGCTGATTGAGAACTTCCTAAATGGACTTACTGAGATGGAACTCAGATTGCTGAATGCTTGCGCAGGAGGCAATGTGAGGAACATGTATCCGGAGGATGTATGGAAGTTAATAGAGGACACGGTCGATCAAGTTAGATATCAGGTTTCTTTGGAGAACAATCGTGCTAGATCTCTGCATCAAGTGGATGTTACTGGACAGATTAAAGAGCTCAAGGATATGATGCAGAAGTTGATGATGAGGCAGAACGCTGATATTAGACCATGTGAATTCTGTCACGCCACAGACCATCTGACAGACGCATGCCCCTCCCTATTTGAAGAACACGCAGATGTTAATGCAGTAGGAGGATGGAATAATGATTAGGCTAGGCAAGGACAGCCTAGATTCGGTTTAGCTGAGAACGGGTTTAATTGGAAAAACGAGCAGAACTTCCAGAGACCGCGCGCTGATTGGCGCGCGCAACCGAATGCTCCCACTGGCGCACGACCTTACACGCCAGCCGCTTCCTATAACCCACCGCACAAACGCACTGAAGGGCCAGCGCAGTACAACCAGCAGCCGAAGAAGTCACTTGAGGAAATTGTGGATCAGTTGGCTGAGACCGTGCGAAGAAATAAAGAGCAGAATGATAAACGGTTCAAGTTGATAGAAAACCAGCTCACTCGAATTGCCACTGCAGTAAACGAGTTAAAGGCTAGTGATGGTAATCTGCCCTCTCAGGTCATTCAGAACCCGAAAGGAAGTATCAACATGGTTCAGATGGACGCGCCACAATCGGACAGTACTAGCGCGCCAGTTGATACACGCGCTACTGATGGCGCAGCAGAGCTAAATACATAATTAGTCGTCGCACCAGTCTTTACACGCATCAACCCTGACGTACTAGAACAGAAGGATGAAATCATGCTGAATGATTTCCAGGCAAGCTTGAAGTTATGTTTGCCTCCAGATTTACAAGAGAAGCTCGCTGATCCAAGAACTTTCACCATTCCATGCACCACTGAAGATACGTTTGCTAGCGAGTGTATGCTAGACTTAGGGGCCTCGGTGAATTTGCTACCTTATTCATTGTATTCCACGTCATCTATGGGACCTCTAGAGCCGACAGATATTGGTCTATTACTTGCGGATAACTCACGGACCAAAGCAAAGGGTAAGATTGAGGATGTTTTGACACATGTCGGAGGACTCAAGTTTTTAGCATATTTTTATGTAGTCGACATGAACAAGCTGAATACCGAAGCAAGAGAAACCGTGTTGCTCGGCCGACCATTCATGAGAAATGCAAAAGTATGCATGGAAGTCGGAAATGGTATTGTGACATTACAAGATAAGAAACGCAAACTCAGATTAGATGTCATAAACCGAATCAGATTATCTGAAGAACCGATAGTCAAAACCAAGTCAAGTTCAGAGACAAAACTGCTACATCTAGACCAACGCACTCAGAGATGCTGCGCGCCAGCCAGAAGATGATACCTGTGGCGCGCCAGAACAACATAAAGAGCAGACCACCTGATAAGAAGGCAGAGAGCGAGGTAGAGAGCAGTATGATACTTGGGACCAGCACAGGAATGCGGAGAAGGTGCGCAGGATGGTGCTACAGAACAGAGCTGCGCGACTCAAGGACGCGCGAGAGTTAACCTGCGCACAGTCTGGCGCATCCGAGGGGACTAACACGCGAGATTCGCGTTTTCTATTTCTCTTCCTCCGATCATATTAATTACGTTTTATCTACTGATACTAACTCACTTGAATTTTTGCCATGCAGAAAAGATGATAATAGAAAGTAGGCAAAAGTTCAAATGTGGGGAAGAGATCCGTGCGCTATGAGTGCACATTTGCGTCGAGCTAACGATGTTAAACAAAGCACTCGTCGGAAGGTACTCCGACAAACTTAACTTAGTTTTATTTTCGTTGTTTTTATGTGTGTTTAGTTTTTGCTTAGTTTTAGTTTAGTTTTAGTTTTTGGTTTAGTTTTAGTTTTGGGCCCTGTAATTTTGGGCCATGCATGCATATGGGCTTGTTGTGCTATAAATATGTGATGTGGGGTTCATTTTGTGTCACTTTTTATTTTCAACTTATCTCACTAAAATACAAGAACCCAAAGCCTCCACCGCCGCCACCAACAGCCGCCGACCGCCGCCGCGCACCGCCGTCGCTCAGCCCAGATTCAGATAATTTTTGTCAGAACGTAGATCTCAACAAAGGTACTCTACTGTCAAAATTTCAGTTGATTTGGAGAAGTTTTAGTGGTTCAATTTTGCAGTAGAAGTTTTAGATCTAGATCTGCATAGTGCTCGCACGTGACAGGACACGCGCGCCATTTTGAGATTTTTTGGGTGTATTAATCGATGCGTACAATGTCTATCTGTGTGGATCAGTCCGAGAAGTTGGATTTTGAGATAAGGTACAGGCTGTACAGTAGGTGCGAGGTCTTGCCTACTGGTTTTTGTTGAGGAAGAGTTCCTCCATGAGATGGGACTGTATGAGGAGGTACACGCGGCATTTGCCGCCACCGGATGGGCCTCGTTTATGGAGCTTTCGTGTGACACTGATATGGAAGATGTGTTGGAGTTCCTCGCGTCTTATGAGGGACTTGCTGACCGGATCCGGTACCGCCAACGTGGGGTGTACTATGATGCCCGACCATCACAGTTTGGAGCTGTGATGGGTTTTGATAGGATGCCGGGCGCGGAGGTTGATGAGCACTCGGACCAAGAAGCTTGGGATGACTGGATGGCAGCAAGCCATACGCAGGAGGAAGGAGTTTGGGGACGGAGCTATTGGACCCGAAGATGTTTTATCTTCAAAGGCTCGTCTCCCATTCCATCTTGGGCTGCTACAATGGATCCCAAAGGCCGGGTCTTATGGATATGGAGGTCCTTAAGGGCCTATACTATGGGAAGAAGGTACGGTATACGCACGTGCTCACCAAATATTGGGAGATGGTGAGCATGAAGGGCCCGTTACTCTGCGGAGGGTTGATCACGCACTTTCTGCGTGCGCTGCATATGGAACCCTGGGTTGAAGAACACACCATTGTCCGGGCAGAGTTTCTGACCCGCCAGAAGATGCGTCTCTACAAAGGAATGTCAGGGCTGCGCCAGAGGTTGCGGCGCAAGAGCCAGTGGCGCCTAGAAGGAACAGGCGCAGAGCCGAGAGTGCGCGAGTTGAGTCCAGCGCACAAGGCAGTGGCGCTCAAGTGCAAATTGATGAACGCTGGGTGTTCAACGCCCAGCGTGTGATGGAATATGTGGCACCACAGGGTGCCAACCTGGACCTGACACCACCCAGAGGATGGCGTGTTGGAGACCCAATCCCAGAGGAGTATGCGCTGCAGTATGAAGACCCGATTGACGAACTCACCCGATCGTTCTCGTCTTCATCTTTTTAAATATTGTGTGATCGGTGTAATGAATATTTCGGCGGATGTTTGAACCATTTGCTTTAAAACACTTGTATTTTGGTTTATCATTTGTTTTAAAGGTGTTTTAATTTAATCGGTGTTTTGACTTATTTCGGCGGTGTGGCGAGGTTCTGAACTGTAATCGGTGCAACTGTTTCTGGCATGCATTACTACTGCTTTCTTTAATACTTGTGCATAACGTGAGGACACGTTTTTGTTTAAGTGTGGGGGGTAGTAGTACATCTATCTTAAGAGTAGTTTATGTTAAATTTTTCGTTTTTTAGATTAGACTTGCTGACATGTGAAAATCTTAAGAGGTAATTAGCATGCGCGACCTGGGTGTGTTACTCGCACGCCTCCGTAATTTGTGCTTATATGACATATTCTGAATTTTTGATAATTTTTCGAATTTTGTGTGTTCTCTTGAGTGGAATAAAGAGGGATGTGGAGCTGATAGAAACGTCCTAGAGAAGCAGTCGATCGAACGAAATCTTGAGGATCGGTTATATGGTCATGAGTATTCGTGGAGGTTGGTACTTCGCGGTCAAAGGATAAAGAGCAAGCTCAGTCACGCAGATGCCGAAGGCAAAAACTCTAATGACATGACGAGACAGCATGCATGCATATAAAAGAAAAACGGGTTACCTCCCTGAAGTGCCGTTGTTTAACATCGCTGGCTCGATAGTACCTTATCCCCTTATTGCTCCCGCGTTCCATTAACGTCATCCGATGAGGATGCGCTAGTCAGTGTGCGCGACCTTTCTCGCGCGCCATTAAGTTCTGTGGCAAGCACTTCTTGCTCATATGGTAACATCAAATCGAACTCTTCTGCTTGCGGTATGGGGCCAGAGAGGTAATGTTTGAGTCGCTGACCATTGACCTTAAAGCGCTGATGATCATTCTCGCCCTCTATCTCCACTGCCCCATGTGCAAAAACCTTGGTGACAATGTACGGACCTGTCCATCTGTTGCGCAACTTACCTGGCATTATCTTCAAACGAGATGAGAATAATAACACCTTATCACCAGTATTGAAGGAGCGACGCAATATGATCTTATCGTGATATAGTTTCGTGCGTCTGCGCGCAGCTCATCCAGCTCGTTCAAATCCAACATCCTCTCTCTCCGGCACTATCTAGATCCATAGTGCATGTGCGCAATGCCTAGTATGCCTTGTGCTATAATTCCACTGGAAGGTGACAAGCTTTCCCATAAACCAACCGGAATGGAGAAGTACCGATTGGCGTTTTGAAGGTTGTCCTATATGCCCATAGTGCATCATCCAGACGAAGGCTCCAATCTTTACGGGTTGGTTTCACCATCTTCTCCAGTATCCGCTTGATTTCACTATTGGAGATCTCAGCTTGGCCGTTTGTTTGCGGATGGTAAGCCGTGGATATTCTATGCTGGACCCCATAGTGTTTGAGTACCTGCGCCACCATTCTGTTACAAAAGTGAGTTCCCTGGTCACTGATTAGTGCCTTGGGAACACCGTAACGACAAAAAACGTTAGTACGCAAAAAATCAGTAACTGTTTTAGCGTCATCCTTCCTTGTAGCCTTAGCCTCAACCCATTTAAACACATAATCTACAGCTACTAGAATGTACTCAAACCCGAATGAAGGAGGAAAGGGTCCCATGCAGTCAATTCCCCATAAATCGAACACCTCATCCACCATGATAGGCATCTTAGGCATCTCATTGCGCGCCGATATGTTACCCGCGCGCTGACATCTATCGCAACTCTTGCACTGCGCATATGAGTCCCTGAACAAGTGTGGCCAATAAAATCCAGAATCTAAAATTTTCCTACTTGTTCGTTTAGGACCAAAATGGCCTACACATGCATGCTCATGACAGAAAGCTAGAACTGATTCTATTTCATGGTCTGGGACGCAGCGTCCAAGTATCTGATCAGGACCTATTCTAAACAAGTACGGATCATCCCATAAATACATTCTAGCATCATGTTTTAATCGTAATCTTTGTGGTTTATTGAAGGATGGGGGAAACGTACCGGTGACCAGGTAGTTCACAATGTGAGCATACCATGGTACCTTACCTTGTAATGTCATTATGTGCTCATCTGGGAAAGTCTCTGTGATAATCCCTTTATCCTCGTCCCTGACTATCCGACTCAAGTGGTCGGCTATCGTAATCTTTGTGTTGTCAAAAGCAACAACCAACGCATAAGTCTCGGCTTAGTTTCTTTCTTGGACATTAAATACCTCAGTGCTGCGTGATCCATGAATATGATGACTTCGGCCCCTAATATGTATGCACGAAACTTTTCTAGGGCAAAACAATGGCTAGCAGCTCTTTTTCTGTGGTAGTGTAGTTCCGCTGCGCGGGGTCCAGTGTGCGCAATGCGTAGTAGATAGCGTGAGGTTTCTTGTTTTTACGCTGACCAAGCACTGCGCCAACAGCATAATCACTTGCGTCACACATCAGTTCGAACGGTAAGCTCCAATCTGGCGCTTGTAGGATTGGCGCGCTGGTCAGTGCGCGCTTCAGTGCGTCAAACGCTGCGCGACAGGCATCTGTGAAATCAAACACTACATCCTTTTGTAGGAGGTTAGACAACGGAGTAGATATTTTGGAAAAGTCTGGAATGAAACGTCTGTAAAATCCAGCGTGCCCTAAAAGGATTTGATATCTCTAACATTAGTAGGGTATGGTAAACTAGCAATAAGATCTATTTTTGCGTTATCTACCTTTAATCCTTCCCTTGAGACAATATGGCCGAGTACCACTCCATGTGTAACCATGAAATGACACTTTCATAATTGAGGAATAGGTTTTTAGATATGCAACGTTTCAAGACTTTTCTAATTTTCTAAAATGCATCAAACGTATCACCATGCACCGTAAAATCATCCATAAAAACTTCAATACATGATCCCAACATGTCCAGAATATACTCATACTAACCTTTGGAACGTACCTGGCGCGTTACACAATCCAAAAGACATGCGCCGAAAGACAAACGTACCGAAGGGACATGTGAACGTTGTCTTTTCTTGGTCCTCCGCAGCTATGGGAATCTGATTATACCCTGAAAATCCATCCAAGAAACAGTAATGGGGTTTACCTGCCAGTCGGTCAAGCATCTGATCTATAAATGGTAGAGGGAAGTGGTCCTTGCGCGTGACTGCATTCAGCTTCCGGTAGTCTATGCACATGCGCCATCCGGTCTGTATTCTCTTTGGCACTAGTTCTCCTGGTGCGTTCTCCTCTACTGTGCTCCCACCTTTCTTTGGGACAACATGAATCGGACTCACCCACTTACTATCGAGATGGGGTAAATAATTCCAGCGTCGAGCAGCTTAATGATCTCTTTCTGCACCACCTCCATCATGATAGGGTTGAGTCTTCGCTGGGCATCTCTGCACGGTTTAGCCCCATCTTCTAACAGAATTCGATGCATGCATACGTCCGGACTGATTTCGCGCAAGTCATCCAGTGTCCATCCAATCGCGCGCCTGTTCTCGCGCAGTACGTCCACCAGGCGCGCTTCTTGCGCAGGCTCCAGCTGACTCTTTATGATTAACAGTTTAGTCTCATTATCGCCCAAAAACATGTACTTCAGGTGCTCCGGAAGTTGCTTCAGCGTGATCTTTGGTTCCTGTATGGTATGAGGAACAGACGAGTCAGTAACACATAATTCAGTACGAGAAATAGGATACCTCGTGTCTTCAGCTTCGGATGAATCGCTGATGTCGCCTTCTTCTCTGTGTGCGTCTAATAGTGCGCCAGTTTGCTGGCGCGCCTGCTCGTCTTCCACTGCTTCATCAATTATGTCCAGTGCATTCACCGTGGAATCATCATGTGGAAACTGCATCCCTTGAATATATTGAAGTGTATAACCTCACCATCAACTTCCATCGATAGAGTTCCCTTTCACACGTCAATTCTTGTTCGTGCGGTCATCAAAAACGGTCGGCCAAGCAAAACTTGTGCGGTGTCAGCGGAGACGTTCCTTCCATCTCTAACACATAAAAGTCTTCTGGGAACACCAATTCTCCTACTCTTACCAGCACATCTTCAACCATACCCACTGGCTGTTTGCATGACCTATCTACTAGTTGGATTATCAACCCTGCGGGCTTAAGTGGTTCAAACATTTATTGACGCACCTAAGTCTACCATGCAATTGTTCACTACAGAGTTACCGATCGTGCATGGTATAGTAAACGTACCTGGATCTTGACATTTTGGTGGTACCTTATGTTGTACTATTGCTGAAGCATTGGCATTGAGCTGCACTTGTTCCCTTTGTCCTCCTTTCCTTCTTTGGTTTGTACACAGATCCTTAAGAAACATTGCATATCGAGGAATTTGTTTTAATGCATCTATAAGTGGAATGTTGATTTCCACTTCACTAAATAGATCATAAAGCCTTCACGAACGTACAGTTCGTCTTTAAAGCCTTCACGAACATGATAAATGAGTCGACTGTATGACTAATAACTTCATTATCACTTCTAATAGTGTATTATAGCATAACATAACGATTAAACATTCATTCGAAAGTTCGACTCAAGTTTGCTTCACTTTGAAGCAAAGTGCTAGTGTACTCTAAAGTTCGTCTTTAAAGCCTTTACGAACATGATAAATGAGTCGATTGTATGACTAATCACTTCATTATCACTTCTAATAGTGTAATATAGCATAACTCAATGATTAAACATTCACTTGAAAGTTCGACTCAAGTTTGCTTAACTTTGAAGCAAAGTGCTAGTGTTGTACTCTAAAGTTCGTCTTTAAAGCCTTCACGAACATGATAAATGAGTCGACTGTAGAACTTATCACTTCATTATCACTCTAATAGTGTAATAGAGCGCAACTCAACGATTAATCATTCACTTGAAAGTTCAACCCAAGTTTGCTTCACTTTGAAGCAAAGTGCTAGTGTACTCTAAAGTTCATCTTTAAAGCCTTCACGAACATGATAAGTGAGTCGATTGTATGACTAATCACTACATTATCACTTCTAATAGTGTAATATAGCATAACTCAACGATTGAACACTCACTTGAAAGTTTGAATCAAGTTTGCTTAACTTTGAAGCAAAGTGCTAGTGTACTCTAAAGTTCGTGTCTAGAGCCTTCACGAACATGATAAATGAGTCGACTGTATGACTTATCACTAGATTATCACGTCTAATAGTGTAATATAGCATTACATAACGATTAAACATTCGCTTGAAAGTTCGAATCAAGTTTGCTTAACTTGAAGCAAAGTGCTAGTGTACTCTAAAGTTCGTGTTTAGAGCTTTTACGAACATGATAAATGAGTCAATTGTACAACTAATCACTTCATTATCACTTATAATAGTGTATATAGCATAACATAACGATTAAACATTCACTTGAAAGTTCGATACAAGTTTGCTTTCACTTTGAAGTGAAGTGATAGTGTACTCTAAAGTTCGTTTTATAGCTTTACGAACATGATAAATGAGTCGACTGTATGACTTATCACTTCATTATCACTTATAATAGATTATTATAGCATATCTCAATGGTTAATCATTCACTTGAAAGTTCGAATCAAATTTTCTTAACTTTGAAGCAAAGTGCTAGTGTACTCTAAGTGTAATAGAGCATAACTCAATGATTAATCATTCACTTGAAAGTTCGAATCAAGTTTGCTTAACTTTGAAGCAAAGTGCAAATGTACTCTAAAAGTTCGTCTTTATAGCCTTCATGGACATAATAAATGATCGACTGTATGACTTATCACTTCATTATCACTTCTAATAGTGTAATATAGCATAACATAACGATTGAACACTCACTTGAAAGTTCGAATCAATTTTGCTTAACTTTGAAGCAAAGTGCTAGTGTACTCTAAAGTTCGTCTTTAAAGCCTTCACGAACATGATAAATGAGTCGATTGTATGACTAATAACTTCATTATCACTTCTAATAGTGTAATATAGCATTACATAACGATTAAACATTCGCTTGAAAGTTCAATCAAGTTTGCTTAACTTTGAAGCAAAGTGCTAGTGTACTCTAAAGTTCGTCTTTAAAGCCTTCACGAACATGATAAATGAGTCGATTGTATGACTAATCACTTCATTATCACTTCTAATAGTGTAATATAGCATTAACAACGATTAAACACTACTTGAAAGTTCGATTCAAGTTTGCTTCACTTTGAAGCAAAGTGCTAGTGTACTCTAAAGTTCGTCTTTAAAGCATTTACGAACATGATAAATGAGTCGATTGTATGACTAATCACTCAATCACTTCTAATAGTGTAATATAGCATTACATACGATTAAACATTCACTTGAAAGTTCGAATCAAGTTTGCTTAACTTTGAAGTAAAGTGCTAGTGTCCTCTAAAGTTCGTCTTTAAAGCCTTCACGAACATGATAAATGAGTCTATTGTATGACTAATAACTTCATTATCACTTCTAATAGTGTAATATAGCATTACTAATGATTAAACATTCGCTTGAAAGTTCGAATCAAGTTTGCTTAACTTTGAAGCAAAGTGCTAGTGTACTCTAAAGTTCGTCTTTAAAGCCTTCACGAACATGATAAATGAGTTGATTGTATGACTAATCACTTCATTATCACTTCTAATAGTGTAATATAGTATTACATAACTATTAAACATTCACTTGAAAGTTCGATTCAAGTTTGCTTCACTTTGAAGCAAAGTGCTAGTGTACTCTAAAGTTCGTCTTTGAAGCCTTCACGAACATGATAAATGAGTCGACTGTATGACTAATCACTACATTATCACTTCTAATAGTGTAATATAGCATAACTCAACGATTAATCATTCACTTGAAAGTTCGAATCAAGTTTGCTTCACTTTGAAGCAAAGTGCTAGTGTACTCTAAAGTTATCACTAGCACTTTATAATGTCGTTTAATAGTGTAATCGAACTTGAGCATAATACACTAGCCTTCACGAACATGATAAATGAGTCGACTGTATGACTAATCACTTCATTATCACTTCTAATAGTGTAATAGAGCATAACTCAACGATTAATAATTCAGTTGAAAGTTCGAATCAAGTTTGCTTAACTTTGAAGCAAACTGCTAGTGTACTCTAAAGTTCGTCTTTAAATCCTTTACGAACATGATAAATGTGTTGATTGTATGACTAATCACTACATTATCACTTCTAATAGTGTAATATAGTATTACAAACTATTAAACATTCACTTGAAAGTTTGATTCAAGTTTGCTTCACTTTGAAGCAAAGTGCTAGTGTACTCTAAAGTTCGTCTTTAAAGCATTTACGAACATGATAAATGAGTCGACTGTATGACTAATCACTTCATTATCACTTCTAATAGTGTAATATAGCATAACTCAATGATTAAACATTCACTTGAAAGTTCGACTCAAGTTTGCTTAACTTTGAAGCAAAGTGCTAGTGTTGTACTCTAAAGTTCGTCTTTAAAGCCTTCACGAACATGATAAATGAGTCGACTGTAGAACTTATTACTTCATTATCACTCTAATAGTGTAATAGAGCGCAACTCAACGATTAATCATTCACTTGAAAGTTCAACCCAAGTTTGCTTCACTTTGAAGCAAAGTGCTAGTGTACTCTAAAGTTCATCGTTAAAGCCTTCACGAACATGATAAGTGAGTCGATTGTATGACTAATCACTACATTATCACTTCTAATAGTGTAATATAGCATAACTCAACGATTGAACACTCACTTGAAAGTTTGAATCAAGTTTGCTTAACTTTGAAGCAAAGTGCTAGTGTACTCTAAAGTTCGTGTCTAGAGCCTTCACGAACATGATAAATGAGTCGACTGTATGACTTATCACTAGATTATCACGTCTAATAGTGTAATATAGCATTACATAACGATTAAACATTCGCTCGAAAGTTCGAATCAAGTTTGCTTAACTTCGAAGCAAAGTGCTAGTGTACTCTAAAGTTCGTGTTTAGAGCTTTTACGAACATGATAAATGAGTCAATTGTACAACTAATCACTTCATTATCACTTATAATAGTGTATTATAGCATAACATAACGATTAAACATTCACTTGAAAGTTCGATACAAGTTTGCTTCACTTTGAAGTGAAGTGATAGTGTACTCTAAAGTTCGTTTTATAGCCTTTACGAACATGATAAATGAGTCGACTGTATGACTTATCACTTCATTATCACTTATAATAGATTATTATAGCATATCTCAATGGTTAATCATTCACTTGAAAGTTCGAATCAAATTTTCTTAACTTTGAAGCAAAGTGCTAGTGTACTCTAAAGTGTAATAGAGCATAACTCAATGATTAATCATTCACTTGAAAGTTCGAATCAAGTTTGCTTAACTTTGAAGCAAAGTGCAAATGTACTCTAAAGTTCGTCTTTATAGCCTTCATGGACATAATAAATGAGTCGACTGTATGACTTATCACTTCATTATCACTTCTAATAGTTTAATATAGCATAACATAACGATTGAACACTCACTTGAAAGTGCGAATCAATTTTGCTTAACTTTGAAGCAAAGTGCTAGTGTCCTCTAAAGTTCGTCTTTAAAGCCTTCACGAACATGATAAATGAGTCGATTGTATGACTAATAACTTCATTATCACTTCTAATAGTGTAATATAGCATTACATAACGATTAAACATTCGCTTGAAAGTTCGAATCAAGTTTGCTTAACTTTGAAGCAAAGTGCTAGTGTACTCTAAAGTTCGTCTTTAAAGCCTTCACGAACATGATAAATGAGTTGATTGTATGACTAATCACTTCATTATCACTTCTAATAGTGTAATATAGCATTACATAACTATTAAACACTACTTGAAAGTTCGATTCAAGTTTGCTTCACTTTGAAGCAAAGTGCTAGTGTACTCTAAAGTTCGTCTTTAAAGCATTTACGAACATGATAAATGAGTCGATTGTATGACTAATCACTACATAATCACTTCTAATAGTGTAATATAGCATTACATAACGATTAAACATTCACTTGAAAGTTCGAATCAAGTTTGCTTAACTTTGAAGTAAAGTGCTAGTGTACTCTAAAGTTCGTCTTTAAAGCCTTCACGAACATGATAAATGAGTCTATTGTATGACTAATAACTTCATTATCACTTCTCATAGTGTAATATAGCATTACATAATGATTAAACATTCGCTTGAAAGTTCGAATCAAGTTTGCTTAACTTTGAAGCAAAGTGCTAGTGTACTCTAAAGTTCGTCTTTAAAGCCTTCACGAACATGATAAATGAGTTGATTGTATGACTAATCACTTCATTATCACTTCTAATAGTGTAATATAGTATTACATAACTATTAAACATTCACTTGAAAGTTTGATTCAAGTTTGCTTCACTTTGAAGCAAAGTGCTAGTGTACTCTAAAGTTCGTCTTTGAAGCCTTCACGAACATGATAAATGAGTCGACTGTATGACTAATCACTACATTATCACTTCTAATAGTGTAATATAGCATAACTCAACGATTAATCATTCACTTGAAAGTTCGAATCAAGTTTGCTTCACTTAGAAGCAAAGTGCTAGTGTACTCTAAAGTTATCACTAGCACTTTATAATGTCGTTTAATAGTGTAATCGAACTTGAGCATAATACACTAGCCTTCACGAACATGATAAATGAGTCGACTGTATGACTAATCACTTCATTATCACTTCTAATAGTGTAATAGAGCATAACTCAACGATTAATAATTCAGTTGAAAGTTCGAATCAAGTTTGCTTAACTTTGAAGCAAACTGCTAGTGTACTCTAAAGTTCGTCTTTAAATCCTTTACGAACATGATAAATGTGTTGATTGTATGACTAATCACTACATTATCACTTCTAATAGTGTAATATAGTATTACATAACTATTAAACATTCACTTGAAAGTTTGATTCAAGTTTGCTTCACTTTGAAGCAAAGTGCTAGTGTACTCTAAAGTTCGTCTTTAAAGCATTTACGAACATGATAAATGAGTCGACTGTATGACTAATCACTACATAATCACTTCTAATAGTGTAATATAGCATTACATAACGATTAAACATTCACTTGAAAGTTCGAATCAAGTTTGCTTCGCTTTGAAGCAAAGTGCTAGTGTACTCTAAAGTTCGTCTTTGAAGCCTTCACGAACATGATAAATGAGGCGACTGTATGACTAATCACTACATTATCACTTCTAATAGTGTAATATAGCATAACTCAACGATTAATCATTCACTTGAAAGTTCGAATCAAGTTTGCTTCACTTAGAAACAAAGTGCTAGTGTACTCTAAAGTTATCACTAGCACTTTATAATGTCGTTTAATAGTGTAATCGAACTTGAGCATAATACACTATCCTTCACGAACGTGATAAATGAGTCGACTGTATGACTAATCACTTCATTATCACTTCTAATAGTGTAATAGAGCATAACTCAACGATTAATAATTCACTTGAAAGTTCGAATCAAGTTTGCTTAACTTTGAAGCAAACTGCTAGTGTACTCTAAAGTTCGTCTTTAAAGCCTTTACGAACATGATAAATGAGTTGATTGTATGACTAATCACTACATTATAACTTCTAATAGTGTAATATAGCATAACTCAATGATTAAACATTCACTTGAAACTTCGACTCAAGTTTGCTTCACTTTGAAGCAAAGTGCTAGTGTACTCTAAAGTTCGTCTTTAAAGCCTTCACGAACATGATAAATGAGTCAACTGTATGAGTTATCACTTCATTATCACTTCTAATAGTGTAATATAGCATAAACATAACGATTGAAACACTCACTTGAAGTTCGAATCAAGTTTGCTTAACTTTGAAGTAAAGTGCTAGTGTCCTCTAAAGTTCGTCTTTAAAGCCTTCACGAACATGATAAATGAGTCTATTGTATGAATAATAACTTCATTATCACTTCTCATAGTGTAATATAGCATTACATAATGATTAAACATTCGCTTGAAAGTTGGAATCAAGTTTGCTTAACTTTGAAGCAAAGTGCTAGTGTACTCTAAAATTCGTCTTTAAAGCCTTCACGAACATGATAAATGAGTTGATTGTATGACTAATCACTTCATTATCACTTCTAATAGTGTAATATAGTATTACATAACTATTAAACATTCACTTGAAAGTTTGATTCAAGTTTGCTTCACTTTGAAGCAAAGTGCTAGTATACTCTAAAGTTCATCTTTAAAGCATTAAGAACATGATAAATGAGTCGACTGTATGACTAATCACTACATAATCACTTCTAATAGTGTAATATAGCATTACATAACGATTAAACATTCACTTGAAAGTTCGAATCAAGTTTGCTTCGCTTTGAAGCAAAGTGCTAGTGTACTCTAAAGTTCGTCTTTGAAGCCTTCACGAACATGATAAATGAGTCGACTGTATGACTAATCAGTACATTATCACTTCTAATAGTGTAATATAGCATAACTCAACGATTAAGCATTCACTTGAAAGTTCGAATCAAGTTTGCTTCACTTAGAAGCAAAGTGCTAGTGTACTCTAAAGTTATCACTAGCACTTTATAATGTCGTTTAATAGTGTAATCGAACTTGAGCATAGTACACTATCCTTCACGAACGTGATAAATGAGTCGACTGTATGACTAATCACTTTATTATCACTTCTAATTGTGTAATAGAGCATAACTCAACCACTAATAATTCACTTGAAAGTTCGAATCAAGTTTGCTTAACTTTGAAGCAAACTGCTAGTGTACTCTAAAGTTCGTCTTTAAAGCCTTTACGAACATGATAAATGTGTTGATTGTATGACTAATCACTACATTATCACTTCTAATAGTGTAATATAGCATAACTCAATGATTAAACATTCACTTGAAACTTTGACTCAAGTTTGCTTCAGTTTGAAGCAAAGTGCTAGTGTACTCTAAAGTTCGTCTTTAAAGCCTTCACGAACATGATAAATGAGTCAACTGTATGAGTTATCACTTCATTATCACTTCTAATAGTGTAATATAGCATAACATAGCGATTGAACACTCACTTGAAAGTTCGAATCAAGTTTGCTTAACTTTGAAGTAAAGTGCTAGTGTCCTCTAAAGTTCGTCTCTAAAGCCATCACGAACATGATAAATGAGTCTATTGTATGACTAATAACTTCATTATCACTTCTCATAGTGTAATATAGCATTACATAATGATTAAACATTCGCTTGAAAGTTCGAATCAAGTTTGCTTAACTTTGAAGCAAAGTGCTAGTGTACTCTAAAGTTCGTCTTTAAAGCCTTCACGAACATGATAAATGAGTTGATTGTATGACTAATCACTTCATTATCACTTCTAATAGTGTAATATAGTATTACATAACTATTAAACATTCACTTGAAAGTTAAATTCAAGTTTGCTTCCCTTTGAAGCAAAGTGCTAGTGTACTCTAAAGTTCGTCTTTAAAGCATTTACGAACATGATAAATGAATCGACTGTATGACTAATCACTACATAATCACTTCTAATAGTGTAATATAGCATTACATAACAATTAAACATTCACTTGAAAATTCGAATCAAGTTTGCTTCGCTTTGAAGCAAAGTTCTAGTGTACTCTAAAGTTCGTCTTTGAAGCCTTCACGAACATGATAAATGAGTCGACTGTATGACTAATCACTACATTATCACTTCTAATAGTGTAATATAGCATAAATCAACGATTAATCATTCACTTGAAAGTTCGAATCAAGTTTGCTTCACTTAGAAGCAAAGTGCTAGTGTACTCTAAAGTTATCACTAGCACTTTATAATGTCGTTTAATAGTGTAATCGAACTTGAGCATAGTACACTATCCTTCACGAACGTGATAAATGAGTCGACTGTATGACTAATCACTTTATTATCACTTCTAATTGTGTAATAGAGCATAACTCAACCACTAATAATTCACTTGAAAGTTCGAATCAAGTTTGCTTAACTTTGAAGCAAAGTGCTAGTGTACTCTAAAGTTCGTCTTTAAAGCCTTCACGAACATGATAAATGAGTTGATTGTATGACTAATCACTTCATTATCACTTCTAATAGTGTAATATAGTATTACATAACTATTAAACATTCACTTGAAAGTTAAATTCAAGTTTGCTTCCCTTTGAAGCAAAGTGCTAGTGTACTCTAAAGTTCGTCTTTAAAGCATTTACGAACATGATAAATGAGTCGACTGTATGACTAATCACTACATAATCACTTCTAATAGTGTAATATAGCATTACATAAACAATTAAACATTCACTTGAAAATTCGAATCAAGTTTGCTTCGCTTTGAAGCAAAGTTCTAGTGTACTCTAAAGTTCGTCTTTGAAGCCTTCACGAACATGATAAATGAGTCGACTGTATGACTAATCACTTCATTATCACTTCTAATAGTGTAATAGAGCATAACTCAACGATTAATAATTCACTTGAAAGTTCGAATCAAGTTTGCTTAACTTTGAAGCAAACTGCTAGTGTACTCTAAAGTTCGACTTTAAAGCCTTTACGAACATGATAAATGTGTTGATTGTATGACTAATCACTACATTATCACTTCTAATAGTGTAATATAGCATAACTCAATGATTAAACATTCACTTGAAACTTCGACTCAAGTTTGCTTCACTTTGAAGCAAAGGCTAGGTACTCTAAAGTTTCGTCTTTAAAGCCTTCACGAACATGATAAATGAGTCAACTGTATGACTTATCACTTCATTATCACTTCTAATAGTGTAATATAGGATAACATAGCGATTGAACACACACTTGAAAGTTCGAATCAAGTTTGCTTAACTTTGAAGTAAAGTGCTAGTGTCCTCTAAAGTTCGTCTTTAAAGCCTTCACGAACATGATAAATGAGTCTATTGTATGACTAATAACTTCATTATCACTTCTCATAGTGTAATATAGCATTACATAATGATTAAATATTCGCTTGAAAGTTGGAATCAAGTTTGCTTAACTTTGAAGCAAAGTGCTAGTGTACTCTAAAGTTCGTCTTTAAAGCATTTACGAACATGATAAATGAGTCGACTGTATGACTAATCACTACATAATCACTTCTAATAGTGTAATATAGCATTACATAACGATTAAACATTCACTTGAAAATTCGAATCAAGTTTGCTTCGCTTTGAAGCAAAGTTCTAGTGTACTCTAAAGTTCGTCTTTGAACCTTCACGAACATGATAAATGAGTCGACTGTATGACTAATCACTACATTATCACTTCTAATAGTGTAATATAGCATAAATCAACGATTAATCATTCACTTGAAAGTTCGAATCAAGTTTGCTTCACTTAGAAGCAAAGTGCTAGTGTACTCTAAAGTTATCACTAGCACTTTATAATGTCGTTTAATAGTGTAATAGAACTTGAGCATAATACACTATCCTTCACGAACGTGATAAATGAGTCGACTGTATGACTAATCACTTCATTATCACTTCTAATAGTGTAATAGAGCATAACTCAACGATTAATAATTCACTTGAAAGTTCGAATCAAGTTTGCTTAACTTTGAAGCAAACTGCTAGTGTACTCTAAAGTTCGACTTTAAAGCCTTTACGAACATGATAAATGTGTTGATTGTATGACTAATCACTACATTATCACTTCTAATAGTGTAATATAGCATAACTCAATGATTAAACATTCACTTGAAACTTCGACTCAAGTTTGCTTCACTTTGAAGCAAAGTGCTAGTGTACTCTAAAGTTCGTCTTTAAAGCCTTCACGAACATGATAAATGAGTCAACTGTATGACTTATCACTTCATTATCACTTCTAATAGTGTAATATAGCATAACATAGCGATTGAACACACACTTGAAAGTTCGAATCAAGTTTGCTTAACTTTGAAGTAAAGTGCTAGTGTCCTCTAAAGTTCGTCTTTAAAGCCTTCACGAACATGATAAATGAGTCTATTGTATGACTAATAACTTCATTATCACTTCTCATAGTGTAATATAGCATTACATAATGATTAAATATTCGCTTGAAAGTTCGAATCAAGTTTGCTTAACTTTGAAGCAAAGTGCTAGTGTACTCTAAAGTTCGTCTTTAAAGCCTTCACGAACATGATAAATGAGTTGATTGTATGACTAATCACTACATTATCACTTCTAATAGTGTAATATAGCATAACTCAATGATTAAACATTAACTTAAAACTTCGACTCAAGTTTGCTTCACTTTGAAGCAAAGTGCTAGTGTACTCTAAAGTTCGTCTTTAAAGCCTTCACGAACATGATAAATGAGTCAACTGTAAGACTTATCAATTCATTATCACTTCTAATAGTGTAATATAGCATAACATAACGATTGAACACTCACTTGAAAGTTCGAATCAAGTTTGCTTAACTTTGAAGCAAAGTGCTAGTGTACTCTAAAGTTCTTCTTTAAAGCCTTCACGAACATGATAAATGAGTCTATTGTATGACTAATAACTTCATTATCACTTCTAATAGTGTAATATAGCATTACATAATGATTAAACATTCGCTTGAAAGTTCGAATCAAGTTTGCTTAACTTTGAAGCAAAGTGCTAGTGTACTCTAAAGTTCGTCTTTAAAGCCTTCACGAACATGATAAATGAGTCGATTGTATGACTAATCACTTCATTATCACTTCTAATAGTGTAATATAGTATTACATAACTATTAAACATTCACTTGAAAGTTTGATTCAAGTTTGCTTCACTTTGAAGCAAAGTGCTAGTGTACTCTAAAGTTCGTCTTTAAAGCATTTACGAACATGATAAATGAGTCGACTGTATGACTAATCACTACATAATCACTTCTAATAGTGTAATATAGCATTACATAATGATTAAACATTCACTTGAAAGTTCGAATCAAGTTTGCTTCGCTTTGAAGCAAAGTGCTAGTGTACTCTAAAGTTCGTCTTTGAAGCCTTCACGAACATGATAAATGAGTCGACTGTATGACTAATCACTACATTATCACTTCTAATAGTGTAATATAGCATAACTCAACGATTAATCATTCACTTGAAATTTCGAATCAAGTTTGCTTCACTTTGAAGCAAAGTGCTAGTGTACTCTAAAGTTATCACTAGCACTTTATAATGTCGTTTAATAGTGTAATCGAACTTGAGCATAATACACTAGCCTTCACGAACATGATAAATGAGTCGACTGTATGACTAATCACTTCATTATCACTTCTAATAGTGTAATAGAGCATAACTCAACGATTAATAATTCACTTGAAAAATTCAAATCAAGTTTGCTTAACTTTGAAGCAAACTGCTAGTGTACTCTAAAGTTCGTCTTTAAAGCCTTTACGAACATGATAAATGAGTCGATTGTATGACTAATCACTACATTATCACTTCTAATAGTGTAATATAGCATAACTCAATGATTAAACATTCACTTGAAACTTCAACTCAAGTTTGCTTCACTTTGAAGCAAAGTGCTAGTGTACTCTAAAGTTCGTCTTTAAAGCTTTCACGAACATGATAAATGAGTCAACTGTATGACTTATCACTTCATTATCACTTCTAATAGTGTAATATAGCATAACATAACGATTGAACACTCACTTGAAAGTTCGAATCAAGTTTGCTTAACTTTGAAGCAAAGTGCTAGTGTACTCTAAATTTCGTCTTTAAAGCCTTCACGAACATGATAAATGAGTCGACTGTATGACTAATCACTTCATTATCACTTCTAATAGTGTAATAGAGCATAACTCAACGATTAATAATTCACTTGAAAAATCGAATCAAGTTTGCTTAACTTTGAAGCAAATTGATAGTGTACTCTAAAGTTCGTCTTTAAAGCCTTTACGAACATGATAAATGAGTCGATTGTATGACTAATCACTACATTATCACTTCTAATAGTGTAATATAGCATAACTCAATGATTAAACATTCACTTGAAACTTCAACTCAAGTTTGCTTCACTTTGAAGCAAAGTGCTAGTGTACTCTAAAGTTCGTCTTTAAAGCTTTCACGAACATGATAAATGAGTCAACTGTATGACTTATCACTTCATTATCACTTCTAATAGTGTAATATAGCATAACATAACGATTGAACACTCACTTGAAAGTTCGAATCAAGTTTGCTTCACTTTGAAGCAAAGTGCTACTGTACTCTAAAGTTCGTCTTGGAAGCCTTCACGAACTTGATAAATGAGTCGACTGTACGACTAATCACTACATTATCACTTCTAATAGTGTAATATAGCATAACTCAATGATTAATCATTCACTTGAAAGTTCGAATCAAGTTTGCTTCACTTAGAAGCAAAGTGCTAGTGTACTCTAAATTTATCACTAGCACTTTATAATGTCGTTTAATAGTGTAATCGAACTTGAGCATAATACACTAGCCTTCACGAACATGATAAATGAGTCGACTGTATGACTAATCACTTTATTATCACTTCTAATAGTGTAATAGAGCATAACTCAACGATTACTCATTGACTTGAAAGTTCGAATCAAGTTTGCTTAACTTTGAAGCAAACTGCTATTGTACTCTAAAGTTTGTCTTTAAATCCTTTACGAACATGATAAATGAGTCGATTGTATGACTAATCACTACAATATCACTTCTAATAGTGTAATAGAGCATAACTCAATGATTAAACATTCACTTGAAACTTTGACTCAAGTTTGCTTCACTAGCACTTTGCTTCAAAGTGAAGCAAACTTGAGTCAAACTTGATTCGAACTTTCAAGTGAATGTTTAATCATTGAGTTATGCTATATTACACTATTAGAAG